>LPNX011056526.1:0-126767 GCA_001517045.1 Pseudotsuga menziesii
GTTTTCGCGTTTACGTCTGTTTGATGAAATTCCTGTATTTGGAGAAACATGGAGGAAATATGTTAACGATGAATTTTAACGATGAATTTTACAACGATATTCTCAAAGCTGATTGCAGATTGTTATGATCTCCGCCTGATCTTCCGGTGCCGAGATGAATAGAAGTACTAGTACCAGCTGCTAAATGATAGCCGGAGGTCCATAACTGGATTCCGCGACCTCAATGTAACAGCCACCAGTAATATAAAAGATCTCATCTTGTCCAGAGCTCTTAATGTGTCCGAATTAGTGAGCAACTCGCTTTCTATTTACAAGTATTTTAGCTTATCAGCAAATACTTTGAAAAATCGTCGTCTTATGAGTTTAGACAGACAGGAAGATTTCCAATCTCATTATGGTAACACCGAGGAAGATGGATTTCCGGAATGGTTATCTGCCGGCGATCGAAGGCTCTTACAATCATCCAGTCCTGCTAGCCAAGCAAACGTTGTGGTTGCCCAAGATGGTTCTGGCAATTATCGGACCATTACCCAAGCAGTAGGCATTGGCGATCGGCTGCTGGTAGGCGCCACGTACCAGCAGCCACGGTCCACACGGCAGCGGCAGGAGGCATGAGCCCAGACACACGGCAGCGGCAGGAGGCATGGGCCCAGAACAGCTGGCTCCCATGCTCAGCATGCAATCTGCCACTTGGCAATGGGATAAAAATTTGATTTTTTTAATTTTAAATTATGATGTCATCTTTCCACATGTCGAGTGAAATCGAGATACCAAACCCCAATGTTGACATCATCACCTCTCAACCAATCAGCTGTCTAGAAAATTAGATTTTAAAAAAAATTAAATAAAATATTTTGCAAACGCCAAAGTCATACTTAGGAAAACAGGTTTGATTTTTTAAAGGAGCGCCAAAAAACACCAGGTAATAATCAAAGTCAACGGGGTTTGAAATCGACCGATTGCAATATACCAGCCGGAGGCAGGTATAATAAAAGATGGAAGAAAATCGGTTTCTCCTCCCTATTGTGAAGGCAACAAGGCCCAGGTGGAAGAAAATCGGTTTCTCCTCCCTATTGGAATGCTAAACCTCCCAATCGTCGGGTCATAGGCGCATTTCTGAACCTGCTTATAATTTTGACATACTTAAGTTAGCAGCCAGGCTTGTAGTTTCTCAACGTTCCTAATCTAATTTAAAAAATTAAAAATAAATATAAAATTAAAAAAATGATGTGGGAAAATGTCGTCAGTCCTAAACTAAAATGTCATGAGTCCTAAATTAATATTTAGAAAAATAGATTTATGATTTTGTTGTTGTTGTTGATGAATAGATGAATAGGTTTAGGATTCAAAACATTGCATTGTAATATATAAATAGCATTAGAAATAAGGTAATGGGATAATGTTTCAAAATATATGCGTAGTGATTTTTAAAAATGTTAATAAAATAGATAGATATACAGGTAATGATTATTAATTTTTTTTATGTTTTTATTTATTTATTTTTTGTAATTTTTATTTAATATTAAAAAACAGATTTAGGATGTTTTATTTATTTATTTTGTTGATAAACAGATTTAAGATTCACAACATTGCATTGCAACACATGGATTGCATTAAAGAGAAGGTAATAAGGTAATGATCACTATCATTGTTTCAAAACATATATATTGATGTATAATTTTTAGGAATGTTAATAAAATAGATATATATGTAATGATCATTAATTTTTTATGCTTTTATAAATTTCAAGTAATATTTATACAACTATGTGTCTCTCATTTGATTTGTTATGTTGGCTTTTCAGATATCAAGCATAAAGTGGATTGTCTTGGTGTGCAATTCTTAAGAATGTTAATAAATAGAAAGAAAGGTAACTTACTATCTTTATCTTTTTTATGTTTTTAATTAAACTAATATTTAAATAAGGATGCATAGATTATATTTGTTAATAATGTTAAGTGTGTAATTCTTAAGAATGTTAATAAATAAAAAGAAAGGTAACTTACTATCTTTATTTTTTTTATGTTTTTAATTAAACTAATATTTAAATAAGGATGCATCTTATATTTGTTTTGGTTTGTTATCTTTTCAGGTGTGAAGCACCTTTTGAAAATTGAAAATTGATTCAATGACGTTTACAATAGTTTAAAGTGATATAGGATGGACTTACATAGTTTAATATTTTTGAGAATTTTGTAAAGAGAGACTTACAAACATATTATTATTAATAAAAATATATTTTTTGGGGATGGGATTAAACCCATCCAAATGCTATAGATGGTGGGGCCCCATGTCATCTTTAGAGTAGTCTCTTATAGTGATATGTAGTATGTGTTTTTTTTCACTTACATTTTTCACTAATTATCTTCACACAAACTAATTTTATAATTTCTCCAACTCAAATAAACTTCATTTTTCACTCAATGTTTTCACACAAATGATTTCATGCACACAACCCAATTTTATGATTTATCCAACACAAATAAACTTCATTTTCTACTTAATGTTTTCACACAAACTAATTTTATGATTTCTTTAACACATAAGTAAACTTTATTACATATGTTTGAAATTATAACCATTTTTATATTTTATATTTTTATTTTTTTCACATTTTTACTTTTAATTTATTTATTTTTTCACATCTTTAATTTTGTTTTATTTATATTATTATATGATTATTATTTATAGTGTTTACATTGTTATTATTTATATTTTAATATATGTATATTTATTTATTTTTGTATATTTATATTTTAATACTTATTTATGTTTGTTGTATTTTTAGGGTATTCTTTAGGTGTATGTTTTTGTTAATTTTAGAGATTTTTTTGAGTATGTGAGATCTTTGCATGTGATTTATAGGCAACTCTATGTGTTTGTTAAATAAAATTGCTTTTATTTTTGTTAAATGAAAATAATGTTTTTGTATGCAAGGTTTGGTAGATGAAATAAAGATTTTTGGTATGCAACTCTATGTGTTTGTTATATGAAACTATTTTTTGGGTTTGTTAGATGGAATAATGTGTTTTGTATGCAACTCTCATGTTTGTGTTTGAAATCTTTGTTGTATGTAACTTTGTGTGTGTAGATGAGATCATTTTTATGTTTTATATGAAATGGATTTGATGTTTGTTGGATGAAATAATATTTTTTGCATGCAACTCTATGTTTGTTAAATGAAATGATTTTTTATGTTTGTGTTTGTTAGATGGAATAATTTCTATGTTTGTTAGATTAATATTTTTTTGTATGCAACTCTTTGTTTGTTAAATGACAATGTTTTTCTGATATGTAACTCTATGTTTATGTTCAACATCTTTGTACATGTATTTTGTATGCAACTTTGTGTGTTTGTATTTGTATTTGTAGATCTCTTTACATGATTTGTGTAAGCAACTCTATGTGTTTGTTTATCTTTCTACATGATTTTTGTATGAAACTCTATGTGTTTGTAGATTTTTGTATGCAACTTTATGTGATTGTGTTTATAGATTTTGGTACGCAACTCTATGTGATTGTTTATCTTTCTACATGATTTTTGTATGAAACTCTATGTGTTTGTAGATTTTTGTATGCAACTCTATGTGATTGTGTTTGTGGTTTTTTGTATGCAACTCTATGTGATTATGTTTGTAGATCTATATACATGTTTTTTTTAATGCAACTTTAGATGATTAGATATATAAATCTTTATATTTATTTTTAGATTTTATTTATATATGAATTTTATATTATGTAAATTTTGTATAACCTATCATTATATATGTATGTTTATTGGTAGTATAATAATAGTATACACTATATATAACTTCATATTTTGTTTTTTTAAATTATTTAATTTTTTATTTGTTGTTTTATTTCATTTGCCATTTATTTTTAATATTAAAAATTATAAATAATTATATCTTATTTAACTCTTAATAAATTAAATAACATAATAAATATAATAAAATCATAATATCTATAATAAAATCAACTTAATAAATAAGTAAACCAAATATTAAAAAAATTAAACAACCCATCATATTTTGGTTTTTTTAATTAATTAGTTTTTTATTTTATTAATATTGTTTTTTATTTTTTATTTGTTGTTTTATTTCATTTTCCATTTATTTTTAATATTAAAATTTATGAACAATTATATCTTATTTAACTCTTAATATATTAAATAACATAATAAATATAATAAAATCATAATAACTATAATAAAATCAACTTAATAAATAAGTAAACCAAATATTAAAAAATTAAACAACCCATTTGTTGATATAACAACAAGAAAACACAAATAATAATCCAACATTTTATTTAACTTTTAATCAATTAAATAACATCATAATTAATAATAAAATCAACTTAATAAATACATAAACCAAATATTAAAAACATTAAACCCATTTGCACATATAATAATCCAACATTTAATTTAAGTTTTAATAAATTAAATAACATCATAAATACTTAAACAAAATATTAAAAAAAATTAAACAACCCGCTTTGTTGGTATAACAACAACAAAGCACAATTTCACTTTATTGTAAAACAACAACAACAAAGAAACAGTTTTTGAGGCCATATGAGCTTTCACCTTCACGTGGTTGGTCTTGTCAGTAGAGATTCTAAAATCTCAAAGCCAAGAAAAGCTCTCAAATAATAATTTTTTATTAAAATATAGTTATTTTCAAATAAATTAATAAAATATTAAAATATTTTAAAATTAAATTTAGAATATGAAATTTGTATTTGTGTTTGTGCATTTTTCTACATGATTTTTGTATGAAACTCTATGTGTTTGCATATTTTTGTATGCAACTCTATGTGATTGTGTTTGTAGACTATATACATTGTGTCTGTAGATCTATATACATGGTTTTTGTATGCAACTTTAGATGATTAGGTATATAAATCTTTATGTTTATTTTTAGATTTTATTTATATATGAATTTTATATTATGTAAACTATGTATAACTTATGATTATATATGTATGTTTATTGGTAGTATAATAATAGTATACACTATATAACTTCACATTTTGGTTTTATAACGATTTTATTTTTTATTTGTTGTTTTATTTTATTTTCCATTTATTTTTAATATTAAAATTTATGAACAATTATTTTATTTAACTCTTCATAAATTAAACATCATCATAACTATAATAAAATCAACTTAATAAATACATAAACCAAATATTAAAAAAAATAAACATTGGTTAATACAAATAATAATCCAACATTTTATTTAACTTTTAATAAATTAAATAACATCATACTTAATAATAAAATCAACTTAATAAATACATAAACCAAATATTAAAAAACTAAACAACCCATTTGCATAGATAATAATCCAACATTTTATTTAAGAATCTCAAAGTTAAGAAAAGCTCTCAAATAATACTTTTTATTATTATTAAAATATAGTTATTTTGAAATAAATTAATAAAATATTTTAAATTTATTTATTTAAGATATGAAATTTATATTTGTATTTGTATATCTTTCTACATGATTTTTGTATGAAACTCTATGTGTGTGCAGATTTTTGTATGCAACTCTACGTGATTGTGTTTGTAGATTTTTGTATGCAGCTCTGTGTGATTGTGTTTGTAAATCTATATAAATAGTTTTTGTATGCAAGTTTAGATGATTAGGTATATAAATCTTTATGTTTTTTTTATATATATATTTTTATATAAATTTAATATTATGTATAAAATATGATTATATATGTATGTTTATTGGTAATATTAGATGATTAGGTATATAAATCTTCATATTTATTTATATATAAATTTTATATTATGTATAAAATATGATTATATATGTATGTTTATCGGAAGTATAATAATAATATACACTATATAACTTCATGTTTTGTTTTTTTTTAATTATTTATTTTATTAATATTGTTTTAATTTTGTATTTGTTGTTTTATTTTATTTGTCATTTATTTTTAATATTAACTTAATAAATACATAAACCAAATATTTAAAAAATTAAAAAACATAACAAAGCACAAATAATAATCCAACCTTTTATTTAACTTTTAATAAATTAAATAACATCATAATTGATAATAAATCAACTTAATAAATACATAAACCAAATATTAAAAACCCATTTGCACAAATAATAATCTAACATTTTATTTAAGTTTTAATAAATTAAATAAGAGCACAACTATAATTAAATCAACTTAAAAAATACATAAACAAAATATTAACAAAATTAAACAACCTGCTTTGTTGGTATAACAACAACAAAGCACATATTCGCTTTATGGTAAATAACAACAACAAAGCAACAGTTTTTGAGGCCATATGAACTTTCACCTTGGCATGGTTGGCCTTGTTAGTAGAGAAGTAGAGATTCTAACATCTCAAAGCTAAGCAAAACTCTCAAATAATATTTTTTATTAAAAATAGTTATTTTGAAATAAATTAATAAAATATAAAATATTTTAAAACTAAATTTAAAATATGAAATTTATAATCTTGTGTAACAAACACACGGGTGATTAGAAAGTTCCTAAAACACCATTGGTGGAAAGGATCTCCCATCTTGGTGAAAATATGAACATTGAGAATGAAAATCACTTCTTCGTAGAGTGTCTACTTACACCCACATTAGATCTCAATTTCATAATCTTTGTTGCCATATCGTTATTCATAGCCTTTTAACATGTCAAAATTATAATGAGCTCTGGAGGCTTCTCTCCAAACTCTGAGCATAGCAATAAAAATTTAAAACAAACTAAATAATTCGTTTCTTTAGGTCTGACAGACCAAAGTTTCGTTTCCATGGACGTTGACCATCATCATCATCACAATAATAAAATTTTAATCTTATAATCATTATTTTTATTTATTAAATTGGCTATAAATAAATATAAATATAAATTTATTTTTATTAGATTTGTATCATAGAGTTGCTATACAAAAATTATTATAAAATAAAAATAAGAATAATCATGATAGATAATAATATTATTTATAAATTTAAAATATAAAGTATTTAAAGTGTGAGTAGTAAAATATAAAGTATTTATTTATCTATTTAAGTGTAATTATTATTAAATTGGAAATGTTTAATAAACAATTATTATTATTAATTTTTTTAATTTGAAATTAAATATTTCATGTTTGCTAAGTGATATAATAATTTTATATTTCTTTGTTTGTTTTGTTTGGATTTTAAACATGTTTTTGATATAAAACTCTTTATTTGAGTTTTTGTTTATGAGTTTATGGATTATTGTAAAATTTTTACATTAGTATGTAATTATAAAATAAATTAAATAAAAAATATTTATAAATATTTATACTTTTAAATGATTAATAAATCATAACTATAATAAATTCAACTTACTAGATATACAAATTTAAAACTATATTGTTTTTAATACATTTTATTAATAATATGTTAAAATTTTAAATGGCACTTTACATTGACATGCCAAAAGCCTTCCGAGTAGTTATCTACTTCAAGTTTATCTAAAGACTGGTTTCAATGACAAAACATCATCAAAATAACTCATGTTTGTTATATCCAAGATTATGGCTTCATGAAAGACATGGAAGGTTGAACATATACTAATTCAATCAAGATTGAGCATATACCATTTCAATTTAAAGATTGAAATCCTATGGAAAATTGGTAAAGTGAGAAAGTTCATTAATATCTAGAAAATTATCGTCAACTTTATCATACTTATAATTATAGAATTTTTAAGTCGGTTGTCCAAAGAACATTTCATCATCTTTGAATAATATCAAATAATTTGAGAAAAGAGGCTTTAAATAATTTGAGAAAAGAGACTTCATGAAATTAAAACAAAGAAATACATTGACATGCCAAAAGCTCTTTGCATTGGCTTGCCAAAAGCTCTTTACATTGGCATGCCAAAAGCTCTCCAAGTTATATCTAATACAAGTTTATCTACAAAATAATATGTTTTCAATTTAACAATGAAAATATAAATTTATTTGCCACATTAGCCACAAATAATAACTCTTTACAATATAAGATGTGAAAGCCCTCCAAGTTATTTACTACAAGTTCATTTACAAGACAATATGTTTTCAATGACAAAACATCATCAAAATAACTCATGTTTGTTATACCCAAAGTTATGGCTTTATGAAAGACATGGAAGGTTGAAAATATACCATTTCAATCAAGATTGAGCATATACCATTCCAATTTAAAGATTGAAATCCTATGGGTATCTCATCACCCTCATGTTATGAGATAGGTATCCCCTTGTCTGCTCCAATCCCTCAAAGTTTTCTCTAGAGAAATGAAGGTTCAAATTAACCCCCTGTAATTTTTTCTTGTGTTGAGCTGGTAACGCTCCTCTCCCATTGACAAAAAGCGTTACCCAAGTCAACACCGCTCTTGATACATGAGCAAAGAGAGGTGCCCCTGCTCCTTCCCTCACTGCAAGAAGCAGTGCCCCCTTATCACTGCTTGTTTGCTTCTTTGGATAAGTGGTGCTCGAGTTTTCAAGGCAAAAAGAGAAGATTCAAGAGGATTCTCGAATCTTACCTTCATGGAGCCTCATCCCTATGGTTTAGGACCAGTTGGAGCTCAAGATCCTCCCTTTTAGGATCTAATCTCCACCTTACCCATGAGATCCTCAACCATACCTATCCTTTCAAGCATTTAAATATTGGCTCACCCCCCATGGGAAAAAGGAAGAAGAATTGTGTTGCATACCCAAACTCTGTCAAAATCATTCTTGAGTCTTTTGAGGCAAGGTGAAGTTAGAGGCAAGGAGCCATTGGAAGGAACTCTCAACACCAAGGCATGAAGGTTGTAGTCTCTCCAATCGTTTATTAATAAAGAATGTCTTTTCTTTCCCATATATGTTGTTTCATTTGTATATATTTCTTGATTCCTTGGTCATGAGCATAGAGCTAGTTGATTATATTGTATGCTATCATGTTTCTCTTGTTGTTTTCCATATTTTACAGGTTCTTCTGCAGTAAGCTTCAAGGATAGCAAGGACAACCTTTGAGAGAAGCATCATGGCATTCCATTCAAGTGATTAACTAGATCTAGGGAGAGTCTAGCATTCCGTGTTTGTGTTTTGTTCTAGATCTGAACCATTCAGACTAGGGAACCAACTCTTGTCCACATGAGGTGTGTATTTCCAGCTAACATATCCTTAGTAGTTTGCTGGTCATAAGTAGGAAAAGTAGTATTCATTACCTCATTACTTTTCTCTTTTTCACTTATTGAATTTTATTTTTCTTTCACTTCCAAAGTATGAATGTATGCATATTGAATTTGTTGTGATACATCATCATGTTCTGTTATCTGTCCTTTTTGAACTTGTTGGTGTTTTCTTCATTTTCTCTCATATGTGGTGAAAATTTTGTCTTTTATTTGGAATTCTTTTTCTATTCTCACCATTATTTGTTATCATCAATAATTCTTTTTCTTTTAATTCCTCTTTTACTGTTTCAAAACCATTGGCAACTACAAACTCTTTCCATGGTAAGTCCTCTTTTTGTAATTCATATTTGTTGATCATTTTGAAGAAGCCATAGTGGTATAAGCTTTTCTCTATATTCATCTCTTGTTTCTGAATGACCTTAGCCATCTTAGAAGGATTTGCAAAAAAAAGTAAGGCATATTGATCTCACAATCTTTCTCAAATGATACATCAATTTAATGTGATATAGATATATAATATTGAACCTTCCTTCACAAGTAACAAATTTATGAATGATATAGGCTATTTCATCCCATGGATGAATCAACCAACTTCTTGGGATTCCTTTTTTCCAATCTACCGATGTTGTCGTGGATCTGGATATGAAAGGTGTCCATGATTTGTCTGAGTTGTTTTGTTTTGAAGTATCTTTCTCCTTGTTGAGGTAACCTAGTGATTTGTGCAATGATATATTTAGATATTCTAATGGTGAGGTTACCCACTGTATCCCTCTCACCATCGAATGAGCAAGCAAACTCTAAACCAACTCTTTCACAATGTCCATCAATTTTTCCAAAGAAAAAAATCCATTTTTTTCCAAAAATCTCCAAACAGTCTTCATGAACTGTGGATGAACCAAATTTATCTGGTTCAATTCTAGAGATCATTTTTCTAACTTCAAAAATAAAATTATTCTTATTGTCTATGCAAGAAATATTCAAGCAAATCTTTAACCCATAAATTTAGCCTTTCCTAGCTTGCAATTTCAATTTCCAACTTCGCATGTTTTCAATGAATATTTTTATTCTCAGAATGTTCGTTTGGTAAGTCGAATCGATGTTTATTTTAACCAATTTATTAGCAATGGTTTTGAACTTACCTTTCCTTGGATTATTCATGCTTGAACAAGTCCTCTTTTCCACGATTTGCACACCCAAATTCCACGTATCTCTTTGATTATGGTAGATTCAGTCTACAGTTTATCATAAAAATGAAATTTGTATATTGACAAATGGATTTGTCAATATACAAATAATTTTTAAAGTTCCTTATGGTAAATTCAAGCTAAATTTGTGCAGGAAGGAATGTTTTTCAAAGAAAATAGGGATTCTTTAAGCAAACACTGGTTCTATGATCAAGTTCACGATTTTAAATATAATGCTGGAATGGAAGTGAAAATGCTGGAGAGAATAAGGCATGGGAGAGAGATAAAATTTTTATGAAATTAAAATATAATGTAGGAGTAATCTCACTTAGGCGTTTGAAAACATCAAAAGTTCAAATTAGAAGAATAAACAACAACGTTTTTTTTTTTAAAAGAACTTCATGGAGGTAAAAATGTTGGAAAGGATCGAGATGCTTCATAAAATACCAGTTTTGTCTATAGGGAGTGGGAGTGGATATAAAGTTATGAACAAAATTCATTGGGAGCCTGTGACCACCACTATCTTGCCACTGCACTAGAGGAAGTTAGTTGAACTGTGCTACTACCATTCATATATCCTCATCAAAACTCATTATTATGTCTCAAATATGGAAGTTTTAAAACATTAAGGTTTCAAATCCCAGGGAGTAAATAATCAACACATACACAACAAAAATTTGTGGAAGTAAGGAGAATACAAGGGTATGCTTACTAAGGATGGTTTCATTCGAGATCTTCCACTTATGATTTTTCACTCCCTTATTTCATCATCATTGTTCTTTTACTCCCAATCACATAACCTTACAAAATGATTTTCAGTTTTCTCTTGTAATCATCATAATTTAAGCTAAATAATATGCTCACATTATTACTTTAGCCCATGCATTTTCCCTCAAACTTATAACTCCTATTTCATTAGTCAAACTTATAGCATGGTTTTCATTTTATTGCTAGATATGATTTGTAGAAAAATTTTAGGTTAAAAACCAAAAAAGATTCAAAAACAAAATCTTCTTACTTTGTTTAAAGAACCCCTCCTTATGATCAAAATGACTGGAGTTGCATCATGTCTGGAGCAATAGTACTAAAATTCAAGAACCTTGTAAACAAAACAAGTCTCTTTCATTCTTCTTGATCACTGTTTTTTATGCTTAAGGGTAATGGAACGAATGGGTTTAAATGATGGAGGTTGTAAGGATAATAGGTACTTTGTCACTACTAAAAATGAAGAATCATGCAAAACTTTGAAAGATTATAATAAAATTATTACAAACTTGTTTGTTGCTCCTTCCATTGTGTTTGTCATACTGCTTTGTTATAGCTATCTTGGATTGGAATGCTGCTGCAAAAATATCTAAAGTTATTCATTACACTTGGAGTTGCTATGATATTAAAAAAACATTGTTGAAGTTGTGACAAATTTTAAGTTCTTTTTAGATACCTCTGCTTGATGTACTCTTCAGGTCCCTTTGCTTGATGTATTATTTAGGTCCCTCTGCTTGATTTTGTAATATTTTTTTATATGATTTTCAGGTGCCTCTACTTGATGTACTCTTCAGGTCCCTCTGCTTGATGTATTATTTAGGTCCATCTGCTTGATTTTGTAATAATTTTGATATGTTTTTTGAGTAAAATTCTAACATATGTAGAAGGTTTTCAGAAAGGTTCAAAGAAACAAAAAAAAATGACTTCTTCAATGACTTCTTCCCTCCCAGCCTTATTGATTGACTTGTACTCAAGTCTTTTCTAGATGAAATATTTTTATTTACTGCTAAAAGCAAACTGTTAATGTACAAAAATATTCAAAAGATACCCATAAACTGGAAATTTACTATAGAGAATTTTTTTAAGAATTCTCCTTGGCCAAGGTTCCTTGGCTTTCCAATGAGAATTCTGGTTTATGTTGTGCCAATTACCTAGGTTTTCACAACTAAACCCCTTTTTTCATATATATATAATATAATAATTTTTCATTTTTAAGAGGAATGTGAAGGAGACAAAAAAGTGTGTTTGTCCAACACTTCCATCTCATGCTGTTGTGACATCTGCTACAAAACATATTATTTATTTATAGGTTTATTGTAAAGCTTTAGTCTATGTCCATTGACTATGAATGAGCTTCCTTCATCATCTACTGTTTGAAGTTTGACCGAGACATTCTCATACACCTCTAAAATCTCATATGGACCAAGCCAATGAGTTGTAAATTTAGCTTTAAAATTTCTGAATTTTGAATCAAATAATAAAGCCCAATCTCCCACTTTGAATTGTTTCTTGATGAATTTATCATGCCATTGTGCTATTTGTTGTTGTACCAAAATAATTTGTTATACTGCTGCTTGAATCATTTCATCCAATTAATTCAACTGCATGACCCTTTCTCTTTGTGTCTCATAGAGATTTTTTCCTAAATCAACTGTTAATTTGAAAGTATGGATTTGAAATTCAATTGGTAATAGTACTTTCTTACCATAGACCAACTGATAAGGAGTGAAACCAATAGTGTTTTTCCAAGTGATTACATATGCCCATAAAGCTTCATTAATATTACTTGACCAATCTTTTCTAAGCATTTGAACCGTCTTAGTCATAATTACTTCCAAAGTTTTGTTAGTAAACTCTACCTTTCCATTGGCTTGAGGATGATAGGGTGTTTATTTTCAATACTTGATTTTGTATTTATCTACTATGTCTTACACCAATTTAGAAGTACAATGTGCTCCTTTATCAGTAACAATTTATCTAGGAGCTCAAAATCTTACAAATATCTCTTCAAAGAGAAAATTGACTACCGTTTGTTCTATTGCTCTTGGCCACTCTTGGCAATGCTTTGGCTTCCACCACTTTGTAACATAATCTATACATACCAAGATGTACCTCTTTCCTTTTGATGGTGGATTGACAAGGTTGATGAAATCAAGAGCCCATTTTTCAAATGTCTCTATGAACTTGTGGCTTAAGTGGAATTTCATCAGATGGTACAGGTCTTCCCATCCCCTGCCAACTATCACAACTTTTAACATATTTATTGGAGACTTTGAAAATATATGGCCAACTTGCGGAGTTGGAAATTGAGATTGCATCCCAATTGGTTATGGTATGTTCCCCTAGTCCCATGAACATTTTTAATGCAGCTGCCTTAAGAGTAGCCAAAAAGAGACGAAGTTTATGTGTATCCTCAGTATATCCATAGGTATACCATAAAAGGTCAAACTCAAAGAAGAATGAATATTAATCTTCAGAATCCATACCATAAAAGTTAGATAAAACAGATGGTGGAATATTTTTCAATTTTACCTATTCTCCTATAATGGCACTGGTATCTAAGATTAGAAATCTAAAAGTAGTTTCTTATTCTTCTTCTGTTCTTCCAATTTGTTCACCTTCTCTTCTCTTGGATTCATTTTCTCTCTCATTCTCTCTTCTTCTTATTTATTCTTCCCTTTGTCTATCATACTCTCTTCGTTGTTCTGGGGTTGGTCATCTTCTTGGTATATTAGAGGCTTCCTCTTCAGCCATCTTAGATTCCCAAAATTCCTTAGTTAAAGTTTCTTGATCCTCAAAATCCTTTTCTAATTCTTCTTTTGATTTTTCACTATGAATGTGAGCTAATTTTCTTCAACTTTTTCTAATTGTTCAAGGATAGGTTGTGTAAAAGATGTTGCTACTTGTGTTTTTTTCCTCTTTACTTCATGAGCCAACAAAGTTTGTATTTCAATGAGAGTTAACCTTTTTCCTTAATGTTGTTTTTATTCTAATTCTTTCAAAGTGATTTTTCCAGCAGTTGGTGTATTGAAATCTTTTTTCTCAAATGTAGATGTTCCTACTCCTTGTGATGGTTGATTAGTTTTTTTTTCTTTCAAAAATATACCTTTATCAACTCTTTGTCTAGACATAAAGAAACCTAACTAAAATTAAAACTAAATTATGTGTCTGTGTTTAAAAAAAAATTATATCTATTTAAATGAACTTTCTTAGTCTATCTCTAAATGTGCTTCCTCGAAAACGATGCCAAAAATGTTGGTCTTAATCTACCGATGTAAATTAGAGCATTTAATTTGATTGTCAATCCGATGTTTGTAAAACTTAGAAGCACATCCAAATTATATGGATTTAGATCTAAACTTAGTCTTAAAAATACATCTAAAATGACTTGAACACTGTAGGTTTAAGAATTACTAAACTCCCTTACAATAGATATCATCATTATATTTCTTAACATCCATCAATATTTTACTCATCAACTATTCCAAATCTGAGATATCAAGAAGCATAAAGAGCTATAACATCTTATTGTTGAATACAAAGTTACCTATTGAATTCTTTTACAAGAAATTAACTCATAGTATATGCTAATGCTACAACATCTAGATATGCATCCTAAAATTCATTAAATTGGTCAACAATGAAATCAAAGCTTGAATCAAACATTACTCTGATGAACATGAATTTAATAGCAAGCTACACCAAAATAAAATTGCAATTCATACCATAAGTACATAAGAATGAAAAGAGGATGAGTGCGCAGGATTGGAAAAGGGGGCCTTCCAATGCTTTACTTGCACACTTAAACACAATAAGATTACAAAGGATTTCATAAATACTCCATGAACTACTCCAGCAACATGAATTTACACCAATCTGATAAAAACTCGAAGGTCCGCAAATTCTATTAAAACCAAATTATACCTCCAAGTTCTTAAATTATCAAACCATCTATGTCTTGAATTATTTATACAAAAAGTTTACAACCATAAATTCTAAAATCACTCATGATACAAGGATGAGAATTATCACTCATGATTTGAGTATAATAGATAGATTTGCAGAGAATGATCTTTTACACAATGACAGATTGCCCGATAAGACATAACACTGAGCAATAGAGAATAATAATCAAATGTTCTAACTTGCCATGTGCCCAACACATTAATAACAACATAGAAACCAAGTGATGCAAACTATAGTGAATGGATGCATGAAAATCGTGCACACATGCCTCAAAACTATGAATTACCTCTAAGCATAATTAAACCGGTACCTTGGAATTATCACCATGCATTAATTATGTTCTCCTTTGATCTTTGACATTAACTGATGCTTAGCTGACATCAGAGTGAACTTATTATCTAATTGAAAGTATGACCACTTAGTTAAAAAGCTAACATAAGTGTCATTGTGCTTTAACTCAAGTGTCATCATTCAGACACTTTATTAACTGGAGTGTTGTCTTTTCTTTAACTCATGTAACATCCCCAACCCTTCGACCGACGAAGAGGACGCTACCATAATATTAAACATCCGGGCTAAAAGCCCCATGAACATGTATGTACATAAAATGCTGAAAACAAAATGCATTGAAGTAGAACATGCACAGATCCATAATTATTTATCATACACAGCGGAAGCAAACATACATTCATTCAACATGTTCATCATAATTTATTAATAGTAAATATAATTGCAGAAGTAAAGTAGACAAGGTTACTTATCTTATGAAGAACCCGTCCCGCAACCAGCTACGTCGCTGCAATGTTCCACCCAACCATAGGCTAGCGTGTTCCTTAATCTCTCAGCAATGCTACCACCCCCGAGCTGGGCATGATTCCCAAAGGAATAGGGAACAAGCAGGCTTACACATAGCCAATGATACACAACACACAACCAAGCTAACACAGTTGGGTTTATCAGGCCATCAACAAGACAACCAAGCCAACATGGTCAGGTTTATCAGGTCATCCAGGAGTTGGGAAAGGATAAATGCTAAGCTGGTGAGCTCATTACAGATCTAGGGACACCTACACCAGAACTAGCCTAACTTCTAAGACACCCACACACACCCAACACAAGGAATCAATCCCTTCTCTGCTACACAGTCCCTCAGGCCCTGACTTCCCTTCTAGTGCTATTCAGGGGTTGTGGAGAAGAAAGCTAGCCCTCTAGCTCTGTCTGTGTGGTTTCCAAACACACCAGGTCTATCAAGAAAACCAATCCCCCATCCCTTCTCCCAACACAGTCTGAAGACCAACCACTGTATACACACAGTCACATAAGCGATTCACAGCTTGGGCAAGGAAAATAATTCCTGAGTCGTTCTTGGCCCTATCGTGGCCAAAACGACTCCAAACAATCTACAGCAACCAAAATGTAAGGGAGACCACAACAAACCCATGAATCTTGGGAAGAATGGTAGCAACCACAAATCAAGGGAAGAACAATAGCCCCAATCTCAACATTAAAGTGACGAGAAGAAATTACACAGCCATACCAGTCTGTAAGGAAAGCATACACCCACACAATCCACAAAATCCATATGGAAAAACATCCACACATAGAACGTGAATGGCTTATTCACCGAGGAAAGTCATGGGTGAAGAACATGGCTCCCAGCTTGCTGCGTGAGACCAAACTGGAAAGAAGCCCATACGTGAGAATTGAACAGACTATCATCCCTGCGTGAGGATAAATAGACGATGGAGAGAATGGTGTAGTTGCGAGAGTGGAGTGAATGGGGAGTCCGCATGGAGTGATGGCGGTGGTTGGTTTTCCAAAACGTGAGGGTCAACCTGCTGGTGGAGTGTGCGTGTGGGAAATGACTAACAGTCCTGCCACACTCCACTCCCAGCCATAACTGCCCCAACTAACAGCAGTAGTTTTTAATGGTGGTAGTTGGATAAGACAAGGGAAGATGGGAAAATCAAAACAGGGTGGTGACACATGTATTTTTCTCTCATGGCTCAAGGTTTGACATCCCCCCCCTTATCCTTGTGAAAATCATGCCCCTTCTCAATTTAATTGCCGCGAACGTAGCTGGTTGGGTTATTTAATTAAAGATGCATATTTACATGATGACAAAACTTGATATGTATGCTGCATGCCCCGATATACCATCGGTCACAATTTCAACTCGAAACATAGCATAACCAATCAATGGTGGGGCCTTGGCCTTTAGCTCCGCACCATGACCATTTACAATATATACATCATATACATCTAATGCAATGGGGTCAAAACCGGGGTGTTACAACTCAAGTGTCCCATTTTAGTTTAACTAAAGTGTTTAATGATTGAAAATTACTTTAGTTAACTAGTATATCTTTATTGAACATATAGTTAACTATTATTAACTGAATTATGCTGATTGATTTACTTGTAGTGATCACTGTGCATTCTATGAAGCAAGCATTGTAACTTTAATTGAGGCTTAAAATATTTAACAAATACATTCATCGTTACATCCATTGAAGCTTAGTAATTCGAGTTCACTTTAGTCATTACATTGGCAATTTTAATTCTCTATGCAATATATTTTTTATTTATTATCTATATATATTTACTGCATGTTCTATATGTGTTAGCATTAATTATCATATCATATTATCAAAAGGATTGTCACATGCTATCATCATATTATATTACTCTCGGACCATATAGTCATTGCTAAAAAAGTTCACTCTAGAGGTATCTAATCTCCAAAGGACATTTAATATCAATATGTGACTATGCTTAGTAATATATCACGTAACATTTATGCTTCAACATGCAAAGCATTTCACCTCTATAACAAGAGGTCCAACTCAAGGGTACCCACTATACTCTGTATGACCGCATGAGAATCATGGTTTGATATTACTCAGAAGTTCGACTTAATTTTACTCACAAGTCTGCAGTCTTGATACTACTCACAAGAATTTATAATACAACATCACCACCTTAGCACATGAGGATATATAGGATTTGATATTACTCACAAGTCCAGAGAATGACTCCTGATGTTGTACAATCAATAGAATGTGTGTGAAGGATGGGATATTTGCAACACAAATGTTAATGATATTCCTCAATTGCAAAGGGGATTGTGATACCATCACGTAGAGAAAGGAAACAAAGAAGCAAATGTGTGGATGGAAAAAAGAGAAGAGGTAGACAAATTGGGGTCAAATAATTATGAAAATATGTGAGAGGTGGAAATGATAGGAAAAATATAGCAACTGCAAGAAGTGAAATGAGGTGATTCTAGGGAAAACCTAGAATGCCAAGAGGAAATAAGCAGGAGAAGTTGATCCACTACCTCCTATATGCCTTAGATGCGAAAATGACGACCAACATATTGAAGGACATAAAAGGATGAAGGAACACAAAGAGTAGTCTTATATAGGAAGAGTAATCTTGAGTTGGGCCCTACCTGAGACAATTTTCTATAGGACTCCAGTCATCAATGTGGCCACCTAAAGAGGCTACCAAGAAGAGAAAATAATTTGGGAAGGATTAATGGGAAGTTCCATTTAGTGTGCTGGCAATGTATTTCTACAATCAAAGTGAGGAACCATGCTACAATAAGTAGAAGGAACATAATTGACTCAACACTCAAATTTAGGTTTAAATCAAGAAATCCTAGGAGTGAGGAAAGAAGGAATAAATTAATATGGAAGGGCACTATTTTATTTAATATTTATGGTAGATTAAGCAACCTATGGATCTCGATTAACTAGTGTAATGTAATATGTTTTTATACACAAGTAGAATTAACTGCAAATTCACAAAAGAAGGGCTAGCTAAGTGTTGTACAATTACCATCTTCCTTTGCCGAGTTAGCTAAACTAATTGTGAAAGATGAAAAGATGTGGACAAGTAACAAGATAACCTTGAAAATTGTTGATGTTAGTTTCAAACCTTCATGGATGAGGATAAGAGTTAGCACAAGCCTCCCTGAGAGTTTTACCCCTCTTGAACGAACCTACACAAAAAACTACATCTTCCTACAAAACATGCATGATATAAATCTACAATACCAGCAATGATGCCACTAGGTCTATCATATAAATGGTTGAAAAACAAAATAAATGAGATGTAAAAAGGAATGCAAGCACTTATAAGAATATGCGAGAAAATGATACTACAACACAATAATGCATGTGAAGGATGGTATATGCCTAACATAGACGCCAATGATATTCATCTACTGCAAAGGGGATTATGACAACATGCCCTAGAGAAAGGAAACAAAGAAGCAAATGCGCAGAAGGAAAAATAGAAGAGGTAGATAAACTAGGGCCAAAATAACAATGAAAATACATTGGAGGTGGAAATGATAGGGAAAATATATCGAAAACAAAGAGTGAAATGAGGTGATTCTAGGGAAAATACAGAATTCCATGAGGACATAGGTAGGAAAATTTGAGCCAACAACCCCATAGCTACCAAGAATGATGTCACCCAAGGACACTACCAAAAATAGAAAATAAATTAGGAAGGGTTGATAAGAAGTCCCCGTTTGTGTCCCAACAATATAACACAACAATTAGAGTGAAGAACCATGCTACAATAAGGAGAAATAAGAGAAACAACTCACCATTCAGTTTTAGGTTAAAATCAAGAAACCCTAGGAGAGAGAAATGAAGGAATAAATAAATATGGAAGGGCACTATTTTGATCAGGGTTTATGGTTGATTAAGTAAACTAGGGATCTGGATTAACTAGTGTAATGCAATATTTTTTCATCCACAAGAAGAATCGACAACAAATTCACAAAATGCAGGTAAGCTAGGTATGGCACAATTATCAAATTAACTTGTCGAGTTAACTAAACTAAATAAACTACAACTTCCTACAAAACATACAAGATCCTAATGTACAATGCAATGCAATGATTCCATTAGGTCTACCATATAAATTATTAAAAAACGAAATAGATAAGATGTAAAAAGGAGTTCAAGCACCTATTAGAATATGGAGAACATGATGCTACAACACAAGAATGTGTTTGAAGGATGGTATATCTGCAACATAGATGTTAACAATATTACTTGACTATAAATGGATTGTGACACAATTCCCTATAGAAATAAAACAAATAAGAAAATGTGTGGACATAAAAATAGAAGAGGTAGATAAACTAGGGCCAAAATAATGATGAAAATACATGAGAGTTGGCAATTATAGGGCAAATATAGCGGTTGCAAGAAGTGAAATGAGGGGATTTTAGGGAAAATATAGAATTCTAGGAGGCAATATGTAGGAGAAGTTGAGGCGACAACCCCAAAGTTGCAATCTGTGGGATGAGAAATTGATGACCAACATCTTGGAGGATAGAATAGGAAGAAGGGGCATAGAGACTAGTCTTATCTAGGAATCTTGATTCGATCCTTACCCGAGACAACTTTCTAGAGGAATCCATTCATCGACAAGGTCACCCAAGGAGGATACACAGAATATCAAATAAATTAGGAAGGATTGATGGGAAGTCCCATTTCACGTCCTAAAAATGCAGCACAACAATCAAAGTGAGGAAGCACACTACAATTAGTAGAAATAAGAAAAACAACACACCACTCAATTTTAGGTTAAAATCAAGAAAACCTAGGAGAGAGAAAATAAGGAATAAATGAAGATGGAAGGGCACTCTTTTAATTAGGGTTTGTGGTTGATTAAGTAAACTAGGGATCTATATTAACTAGTATAATGTAATCAATTTTCAGCCACAAGTAGAATTAACAATAAATTCATAAAAGAAGGGAAAGCTAAGTATGGCATAGTTACTAACTTCCTTTGTTGAGTTGACTAAAAAAAATGTGAAATACAAAAAAAGGTGGACAACAAAGAAGCTCACCTTGAAAAGTGTTGACGTTGGTTTTGAACCTTCACGATTATGGATAAGAGTTAGTACAAGCATCCTTGAGAGTTTTACCCCTCTTGAATGAACCTGCATAAGAAAATACACCTTCGTACAAAACATACATGATCCTAATTTACAATACAATGTTATGATGCCACTAGGTCTACCATATGAATGATATAAAAATGAACTAAATAAGATGTAAAAGGAATGCAATCACTTATAAGAATATGGGAGAACATGATGTGGCAATATAGGAATCCATGTGAAGGATGGTATATTTGCAACATAGATGTTAGCAATATTCGTCGATTGAAAAGTTGATTGTGACACCATATCCTAGAGGAAGGAAACAAAGAATCATATGAAAGGATGGAAAAAAAGAAGAGATAGATAAAATAGGGCCAAAATAACGATGAAAACATTTGAGAGGTGACAATAATAGGCCAAATCTAGCGACTACAAGAAGTGAAATGAGATGATTCTATGGAAAATATAGAATTCCAAGAGGCAATAGTTAGGAAAGTTTATCCAACTACCACGTAGTTGTAGTCTATGGGACGGTACAATGACAACCTACGACTTGGAGGACATAAAAGTAAGAATGGCCACATAGACAAATCTTATATAGGAAGAGTAATCTTGAGTCGGTCCTTACCCCAAATGACTTTCTAGAGGTATATTATCATTGACGAGGTCACAAACCTATACAAGAACCTACACCTTCCTACAAAACATGCACGATCCTAATCTACAATACAATGCAATGACGCCAATAAGTCTACCATATAAAGGATACAAAAATAAAAACAAAAAGATGTAAAAAGGAGTGCAAACACTTAAAAGAATATGGAAAAACATGATATGGCAACACATGAATGCATGTGGAGGATGCTATATGTGCAATATATATGTTAGCAATATTACTTAACTATGTTAAATTTGAGAACCATAGATTTACAGACCAATATGAGAGTTGTTGGTAAGGAATTATACAGTGGAATAATTAAGATCAATGTACATTTAGTAAAGAATTCATGACACAAATTTCAAATTAATCAGAAAAGAATTGCTCATATAATCACAACAATAATATTCATTAATTAATCAATAATGCAATGGAAATACAATAAATAGAATTTGAATACTATGGATAGGGTTCGAATATACCAACTCTAACTAACAATTTAGCTACCTCTGAGTGTGGAAAAATCACAGCTGGAGCTCACTAGTTTAACTCCAGATGTCTAAATCAGTCTACAATTAGTTAACTAATGAGGTAGGTGGACAAAAGGAACCATTCTCCTTTCATGCATGCAAAAATGGTGGCAGGATAACTGATCGTGATCTAACTGATAGTAACTGGAACATAAGTCAACATAATTGCTTACTTATCAAGGTCTACTAAAGGAGTCCGCTAGTGGCACTCAGAGTAGGCTCCTATAAAGTAGGGGCACATAAACTCATGCATGCAGATGCAGTAAGTGGCAGATAACCCCTAGGCATGTCCCCCATACTCTAGTATAGTGATAATAACCTCCTAAGTTATGAAAAATTACCAAATAGACTATGTTGGATAAAGGAGGATTAATTAATCCTAACACCCCCCCTTAATCCTAAATTTGGACAACTTGGGCCCTGACAACTTGGCCAAAATTCACCCATATAATATAAATGAATTAAAATCTAATTAATAAAATAAAGAAAATGGGGAAAACCTCATGGAACCCTCCCCCCCACCTCAAAATAAGCAGATAATCTAGAAACAAACTTCCATACTTCAGAGAAGTTTTTTCTCTTTGAGCAAAACCTTGTGAAAATTTTGCTGCAATATGGAAATTTGTGGAGCAGTAGTGCAGAATCTTGGTTCTTATGTGCATCAATATCCTGGGACTGTGCATGTCAACTTTTCCATCTTATTCCAATCTTATGATAGATAGGAGAAGGTTTGTTTCCTTTGTCTCTTTTTTCTGGAGGAATATTGACTTGATCCAATTTGTTCTTCAGTGGGCCAAATTGTGCATCAGTCCTCACCATCAAGTAGCATCTCTTAGGAATCTTGTTGCACCTCACTAAAGGAAGTGAAACTGAATGAGAGAGCACAACATGTCCATTCTTATACTGGGGTATCATTCTTCTTTTGTCATCTAGATTCCCAACAAATTTTCCAGCTGCTTCAATGAGCTTTTGAGCCCATTTGGGATTCTAATTTGGAATAGGAGCTGGATTTGGATCTAGATTTTCTTGAGTCTAAATATCAATATCAAGATCACGTTGATATTGTTCCTCATATTCTGAATCTGAAAATTCAAACAATGCATCATTAACAAAAGGTGTAGATAGAATGTTTTTACCTCCCCTTTCGAATGGTTGTTGAGGTTGTACTGGATCTGAGTATGGAAAAAAGTGTGAGAATTCATATACCTTGGAGGCATGGTTTTCAACACCCTTCGCTATAATATTCCCAATTGAGATATCTATGATCTCCACTGAGTCAAGACCAAATACTACTCGCTTGGTGAGCCAGTATGTGTCATATGGTATACATATAACAAATTTGTAGTTAAACAGAGCACACATAGTACATTTATGAACACTCCATGTTTTAACTTGATAGAACCCTTTCCTTCAGCTTGAATTTGGGTATCATCACCCATGTGAATACTGGAACCATCTCGAGTTTGTAATGAAGAGAGTGATTCTTTGGAAGCAACCATATGATTGGAGGTTCTTGGATCAAAGAGGAAGGCATGTGATTTTGAAAAACTAGCCTTCAATGCATGGCATATCTCATCATGATATTTAGTCTCTTCTCTAGAGTCAGTCTTCCTTGCACCTTCATGGAGGGAAATATCGTGCTTCTCAAGGAGTTTTTCCATTTGATCAATGGTATTCTTCATACAATGACTTTCTGGATGAAATCCTCTCATATAGTAGGAGCATTGAGTCTTCTCAAATTTCTTCTTCTTGGAACCCGAGGCTCCATCGTAATATTTATGATTCTCCTTTGGTTTTGAATCAATATTTTTTGTTCTCCTTCCCTTTTTTTTTCCTCTTGCTTGTGCATTTATAGACTCTCCAGCTAAGAGTTCCTGATTCTTGGAGGTTTGAAGCACTCCCATCTGAATCAATTTTTCTTGCTCCTGGATCAAAGACTGTGCAAAAGCATCTAGAGAAGGCATTTTCCAATTTGAAATGCAAACTCTTCCAGAATGGAAATTAGAGACAAAGATTGAAAACTCTAAGCCAAGATTTCTCAAAAATGAAAGCACAAGATTCTTATCCTTCCTCTATATCCCAGATTGTTTGCATTGCAGTACAAGGGTTTTGTATTTCGAAAAGAATTGTTGAATAGTCTCGAAACTATTGGGCTATAGTGCAATGATTTCATTCTCGAAAATATGGCTCTAAGCTCATCTTGTTTTCCAAACAAATATTCAAGCTTTTCCCATACTTCCTTAGGAGTTCTGAGTCCCTCAAGGTGAAACAAAATATCCCTAGAGATGTGGATGCACATGAAGCCAAAGGCTTCATCTAGCCTATTTAGAAACTTGGATTTCTCAACATACTATTGGGGCTCAACTTATGTTCCCATTGTCATCCTAAACAGTCTCTTGTTGCACAAGGCTATCTGCATATATTCCCTCCGATCAATGTAATTGAAGGGTGTAACGATTTTGGGTGTAAGAGTAGAAGAATTCTCCATTTCATTATATGTTGATCAGTCAAATATTCAAAAGCTACATAGGTACCTGCAAAAAATCACTGCAAAACAATCTAATTCGCAATCATATGCTAGTTCAAACCCTTCCACCTCGACATGTGCACTTTTTTAGAGTCCGACACACCTAGATAGACTTCTCTGGACATAATCCAGAGGGAGTAATGCAACGATTCTAGGAATTATGTGGAAACTCAGTTGCTTTTGGTGCAAGCATGGAGGTTTTTGAGGTTTGAGTTTAGTTTGAAAAAGGCTCTGATAGCATGTTAAATTTGAGAACCATATATCTAGGGGCCAATATGAGAGCTATTGGTAAGGAACTATGTAGTGGAATAATTAAGTTCAATGTACCTTGAGCAAATAATTCATGACACAAATTTTGAATTAATCGGACAAGAATTACTCAGATAATCACAGCAATAATATTAACTAATTAATCAGTAATACAATGGTAGTACAATAAATACAATTTGAATACTGTGGATAGTATTCGAATCTACCAACTCTAATCGGTTGTTTATCTAACTCAGTGTGGAAAAATCACAGCTGGAGCTCACTAGTTTAACTACGGACATCTAAATCAGTCTAGAATTAGTTAACTGCTAAGGTGGGTGTACAAAAAGGAGCCACTCTCCCTGCATGCATGCAAAACTGGAACTAGGATAACTGATTGTGATCTAACTTATAGTATCTAGAACATAAATCATCATAACTGCTTACCTACCATGGTCTACTAAAGGATACTGCTGGTGGCACTCAAAGTGGGCTCCTATAATGTAGAAATTGGTCCCAGAGACACATAAACTCATGCATGCAGATGCAGTAAGGGGTAGATAACCCCTAGGTGTGTCTCCCATACTCTAGTACAGTGATAATAACCTCCTAAGTTAGGAAAAATGACCAAATAGACTATGTTGGATAAAGGAGGATTAATTAATCCTAACAATCTACAAATGGGATTGTGACACCATCTCCTAGACAAGGATACAATCAGGAAAATGCAAGGATATAAAAAGTGAACAAGTACATAAAGTAGGGACAAAATAACAAAGGGAAGAGGTGAGATGCGGTGATGATAAGGAAATTCTAGTGAATGCAAAAGTGAGATGAGGTGTAGGAAGGAAAGAAACAAAAAGGAAGGAGCAATTGACAAATAAATTCATAGTTGTAGACTATGGGATGCACCAATGACAATGAAAATATTTGAGGGGAGAAAAGGAAGTAGGGGCACATAGACTAGTCTTATAGAAAAAGAGTAATCTCGAATCAGGCCCTACTCGAGACAACCCACTAGAGGAATCTAATCATAGACAAGGTCACCCAAGGAAGATACCAGGAAATGAAAATAAATTCAAAATTACGTCCTAACAATGTAGCACAACAATTAGAGTGAGGCAACGCTACCATAACGACAAAGGAGAGAAATGATTAACCTCTCGATTTTAGGGTAAAATTAACAAATTCTAGGAGAAATAAGTTGAACAACAAATGAATATGGAAGGGCAATACTTTAATTCATGTTTACAGTTTTTTTTCCAAATGTGGCTCAAAAATCCCCCATCGAGGCTTCTACGTCCACAGGAAGAAATCACAGGCGGGCCACCCAAAGGGGCCTCACCCTGTTTGCTATGATTACGGAGCTAACATGATGGGGACATCAAGTAAGGCCCTTGTATAACAATGTATATCCACCCCGATATTTGACCTTGAGACCTTATGCTCACAACTTACAACACTTAACCACTTAAGCTAGCCCACGAGGCTTAATTCATGTTTACAATTGATTAGGTAAACTAGAGATATTGATTAATTTGGGTAATATAATAAGTTTTCAGCCACAGGTAAAATTAACAAAAAATTCACAAAATAAAGGAAATTTAATCATTGCCAATTTATTGATTTCCTTTGGTAAGTTAGTTAAACTAAATGTAGAATATTAAAAGAGTTGGTTAAGGAAGAAACTCACCGTGAAAACTATTGATGTTGGTTTCAAATCTACAGGTTTGAATATAAGACTTACCACAAGCCTCCTTGAGAATTTTAATCCTCTTGAATGAACCCACAAAAGAAAATAAAGCTTCATGCAAAACATGTTATACCTTAATATACAATACAATGCAATGATGACACTAGGTCTACAATATAGATAATCAAATAATGAAATAAAAAAATATGTAAAAGGGAATACCTATACATGTTAGAAACAGGAGCCTGTGATTTGGCATCAAACAAATCTATTCGAAGGATGGTATATCTATAACACGGATGTTAGCAAGGTTCCTCCATCGTGAACGATATTATGACACCATATCTTTGACAAATTCAACAAGTAGGAAATTACGAGGACAAAAAAATGAAGAGATAGATAAAATAGGGTCGAAAGAAAGAATTCAAGAGGTGGGATGTGGTAATGATAGCGCAAACCTAGAGAAGGAATTAAGTAATATGATGCGATAGTAGTGAAAATATATATGAAGGTAAGAGGAAAATCATAGGATATGTTGAATCATTGACCCCATAACTACAGTTTATGGGATGCGACAATGAATATCAACATATTGGAGGAGAGAAAAGGAACAAACATAACAAGTACAAGTCTTATCTGGGAATATAAATCTTCACTCGGGCCCTACCCGAGACAACTTTCTAAATAAATCCAATCATCGATGAGGTCAACCATGAAAGATACAAAGAAGACCAAACAAATTGAGAGGGTTTATGGGAAGAAACCCTTGGTGTACTAATAATGTAGCACAACAATTAGAGTGGGCACCATGATACCATATGGAGAAAGGAGTGAAAGCACTCATCACTCAATTTTAGGGTGAAATCAAGAAATTCTAGGACATATAAAGAGAAGGACAAATATAGATGGAAAAGAACTATTTTAATAAGGGTTTACAGTAGATCTAGTAACCTATGAATCTTGATTAATTAGTTAAATCTAATCTATTTTCAACTACAAGAACAATTAACAACAAATCCACAAAATTCATTGAGTTAATTATGACACAATTACTGATTTTCTTTTTTGAGTTAATTAAAATAAATGTACCCCCAAGGGTTTAGACCAAGTGGATATAGAGTGTCTCTTTAAGGCACTCCTTACAACATTATGGGTTTAAAATTTTGTTATCCCATGCCCCATTCTTGGCGGTTATGTGTGCGCACCTAGGGGTATAGTGGTAGTGGACAAGAATTGACCCATTTCATGTGAGTACGAACCTCGTCTCAGTTGTCACTTGTCTATTCTTATAGTAAAAAAAAAGATGTTGAAGTTGAAAAAATGTGCATAAGAAAATCACCTTGAATAATGTTGAGGTTGGTTTCAAACTTTCATGGTTGAGGGTAAGAGTTACCATAATCCTCTTTAAGAGTCTTACTCCTCTTTCAATATCCAGCATAAGCAACTACACCTTCTTGGAAAACATGATTGATCATAATAAAAAATACAATGTAATGATAACACTATGTTTACGATATAGATTATTAAAAAACAAAATAAATAAGATGTAAAAAGGAATACATGTACTTATTAGAATATGGGAGCCCATGATGTGGATACACACAAACGTGTGCACAAGATGGTAAATTTGAAACATAAATGATAACAATATTCCTCTACCATGAAGGGATCATGACACAATCTCCTAGAGAAGGAAACATACATGAAAACACAAGGATATAATAAGTGAAGAGGTGGAGAAGTTAGGGTTGAAATAACAAGGAAAAGGTTAAATAAGTGTAACTGCGCAAGATATTCTATTTCGTATTATTATTATTATTTCCCCTTCCGGAGATGTTGTTCGTCCGATTAGGGATGTCATTGATCTATTTGGTCATGTAATTTATTGATGCAAAACCTCCGTTGTAAGTCGAGTAGTACCCAAAAAAGTATTATTAAAGTGTATTTTTGAGTATCCCAAGGCAAGTAGGACCTGATTGGTAGGAGAAGTTGGTCTTGTTGGGTTATTAGGCCTCCCCACTGATCAGTATAAATAGGGTAGGTGCCTCCCTCATTTGGACACACTCAGAACTCAAGTATTTGCGCCTTCATCTAGAGGAAAGGAAGTAGTATAGACTTATTATTGGTGCCTCCCTCATTTGGACACACACATTCATCTAGAGGAAAGGAAGTAGTATAGACTTATTATTGGTGTATTACAAGTATTATTCTTAGGGTCTTACACTCTACTTGGTTGAAGCCTATAGCGAGGAAGTTTTTCTAGGTCTTCTCCCCCATGAAGGTTTCCCAGGATAAATCTATGTGTTCTTTTGTGTGGCTATTATTGTCTTTCTTTCAGTGATCCTTTTGCATATGGTTATGATGTTATGATGATAAATGTTTTTAGATATTGTATAGCCATTAAAATATTAACATGGTATTAGCACCACCCAAAAAGAATCTTTTGTGAAGCCGAAACACTGCTACAACTACAGCTACTAGAGTTTAGGGTTTCATGCTTGAAAACCCTAGAAGACAAAATCTAGTTATCTTGCCATTTTCCCTATAACTAGTGTTTGGTAAATTCTAAAGAGATGTCGACAGGATGAAGGTGTAATATTCTTGTACCTTGTGTGCAATTTTCAGCCTTAGATTCACTATACTTTAGGATACATGATCCATCCATATTAGGGTTCCAGCCTCTTCTAGAATTTAGTCATAAACAGGTGACCTAGGGAGAATTGTTAAATCTCTAGATAGGAAGATTCAAATCGAATTTCAAAAGATGTCGCAGATAAGAAAATGACTTTAGTTTATGTGGTGTGATTTTTAGACCCCGAAGTTTAAATAATGAGATGTGGAAGTCCCTACAAGTTCGTTATATTGAACCAATCCTCAAACATGTCACCTTGGGGAAAATTAACATAAGTTCCAATTGGTGAATCCAATACTACTCTAACCTATGGGGTTGGAAATAATACATATAAGGATACCTCAGTATGAAGTTTCAAACTTTTAGGATCATGAATTTTGGATATATAGAATAATCAATATCAAAATATTCTGCAGAAGAAATTGGAGAAACTAGGCTTCCTATTCTGGGTAATTCCCTCCATCGATCAGTCGAAAAAGAAGCACCATCCAACTCTCCCTAGGAGGGAGCATCCTTCTATGGAAGAATTTCCTCATTCTGTGGATTTTCAATTTTTAACCTAATAGTGCTACTGGGAAAACTAGGGCATCATATATTTTACTGTTTTGTCCACAATTTTTGGAAAATGAGTATGCTACTCAACTCTCCTTGAGGAGGCACATATTTCTATCCAATCAGATCTGAAAGTCTCCTAAGTTGAAATATTAGGGTTTATCCATCAAACCCTAGGGCCACCAGAAGTAGTCGTCCATAAAAGCAATGAAGAAAGCATCTAGTTGAAGCAATCTCATTCGTAAGTTCTATTCTCTCTAATTCGATTTGAAGTTCTCCTTTGATCATGATGACATACAATACCAATATTTAGGACAAGCTTGAAGGATCCAATAAATTCTAAGCATGGAAGTATATAGTGCTTATCATACAGAAGAACATGACTTAGAATACCATGTAAAAGGAGAAGCTAAAGATCCAGAGGGAGATAAGGACAAATCTAAAGAATCTAAGAAGATCAGTGCAAATTCCATTAAGGACCATTTGATACAACATGTATCATCTTTGAAGACTCCCAAGGAGATATTTGATATCAATATGAAGATAACCTTGAGGACTCAACTCAAGGGTGTGAAGATGCAGATTTCAAAAGGTATCTAATCTTACTTCACAAGATGATTCCAGATCAAGGAGGAACTAGAAGCTATTATAGACAATGTCAAAGAAGAGGAAGTGGAGATGACAACCTTGAATGGTCTCCCAATTTCATTTGAATATTTCATTCAACGTATTTGTTCTAGAAGGAAGCTCACCTATGGAGGAATGACCGTAAGAAGAAGCTTGATTGATAGCAAAAGAATAAGAGATGGATGAAGATGACCTAACAATTCATACCCAGAAGAGAAAGAATAAGAAGGAAGAACGTTCTCACAAGAATATAAATACTTTAGAAGAAGGACCTCCCACAACTCAGATAGGACACTATGTGAAATAATGTCCCAAGAAGGAATAATGGAAGGATGATATATTAAAGGAGTACCAGTAATGAATAACGATGTCTAGAATGTGGTCTCAAGCCCTAAAGGGAAGTCTATAATGTCTTCCAAGTAGATCTACAAGGTCAAGCATACAACAGATGGAAATATCAAGAGATACACATAAAGGTTTGTGGTTTCTCTTAGAAAGAGGGAGTCGATTATGGTGAGACATTTTCTCCATTGACCAGACACTCTTCTTCAATGAAGTAGAAGTGCATATAGAACAACTTCTAGGACAAGGGACTCTCTTCATAGAATCACATGTGCACAAATTGAAGAAGGATTGATAAGAATTCCCCGTTTGTGTCCCAACAATATAACACACCAATTAGTGTGAAGAACCATGCTACAATAAGGAGAAATAAGAGAAACAACTCACCACTCAGTTTTAGGTTAAAATCAAGAAACCCTAGGAGAGAGAAATGAAGGAATAAATAAATATGGAAGGGCACTATTTTGATAAGGGTTTATGGTTGATTAAGTAAACTATGGATCTGGATTAACAAGTGTAATGCAATATATTTTCATCCACAAGAAGAATCAACAACAAATTCACAAAATGTGGGTAAGCTAGGTATGGCGCAATTATCAAATTGACTTGTCGAGTTAACTAAACTAAATAAACTACAACTTCCTACAAAACATACAAGATCCTAATATACAATGCAACGCAATGATTCCATTAGGTCTACCATATAAATGATTAAAAACCAAAATAAATAAGATGTAAAAAGGAATTCAAGCACCTATTAGAATATGGGAGAACATGATGCTACAACACAAGAATGTTTTTGAAGGATGGTATATCTGCAACATAGATGTTGACAATATTACTTGACTGTAAAGGGATTGTGACCCAATCCCCTATAGAAAGAAAACAAATAAGAAATTGTGTGGAAAGAAAAATAGAAGAGGTAGATAAACTAGGGCCAAAGTAATGATGAAAATACATGAGTGTTGGCAATTATAGGGCAAATATAGTGGTTGCAAGAAGTGAAATGAGGGGATTTTAGGGAAAATATAGAATTCTAGGAGGCAATATGTAGGAGAAGTTGAGGTGACGACCCCAAAGCTGCAATCTGTGGGATGAGAAATTGATGACCAACATATTGGAGGATAGAATAGGAAGAAGGGGCATATAGACTAGTCTTATCTAGGAATCTTGATTCGATCCTTACCCGAGACAACTTTCTAGAGGAATCCATTCATCATCAAGGTCACCTAGGGAGGATACACAGAAGATCAAATAAATTAGGAAGGATTGATGGGAAGTCCCATTACACGTCCTAAAATGCAGCACAACAATCAAAGTGAGGAACCACACTACAATTAGTAGAAATAAGAAAAACAACACACCACTCAATTTTAGGTTAAAATCAAGAAAACATAGGAGAGAGAAAATAGGGGATAAATGAAGATGGAAGGGAACTCTTTTAATTAGGGTTTGTGGTTGATTAAGTAAACTAGGGATCTATATTAACTAGTATAATGTAATCAATTTTAAGCCACAAGTAGAATTAACAACAAATTCATAAAATAAGGGAAAGCTAAGTATGGCATAGTTACCAACTTCCTTTGTTGAGTTAACTAAAAAAATGTGAAATACGAAAAAAGGTGGACAACAAAGAAGCTCCGCTTGAAAAGTGTTGACGTTGGTTTTGAACCTTCACGATTATGGATAAGAGTTAGTACAAGCATCCTTCAGAGTTTTACCCCTGTTGAATGAACCTACATAAGAAATTACACCTTCGTACAAAACATACATGAACCTAATTTACGATACAATGTTATGATGCCACTAGGTCTACCATATGAATGATATCAAAATGAACTAAATAAGATGTAAAAGGAATGCAATCACTTATAAGAATATGGGAGAACATGATGTGGTAATATAGGAATCCATGTGAAGTATGGTATATTTACAACATAGATGTTAGCAATATTCCTCGATTGAAAAATTGGTTGTGACACCATATCCTAGAGGAAGGAAACAAAGAATCATATGAAAGGATGGAAAAAAAGAAGAGATAGATAAAATAGGGCCAAAATAATGATGAAAACTTTTAAAGGTGACAATAATAGGCCAATTCTAGCTACTACAAGAAGTGAAATGAGATGATTCTATGGAAAATATAGAATTCCAAGAGGCAATAGGTAGGAAAGTTTATCCAACTACCACATAGTTGTAGTATATGGGATTGTACAATGACAACCTATGACTTGGAGGACAGAAAAGTAAGAATGGCCACATAGACAAATATTATATAGGAAGAGTAATCTTGAGTTGGTCCTTACCCCAAACGACTTTCTAGAGGTATATTGTCATCGACGAGGTCACAAAAGGAGGCTACCAATAAGAGAAAAATTGGGAAGTGTTGATGGGAATTCCCCCTTAATTTCCTAACAATGTAGCACAACAATCAAAGTGAGGAACAGTGCTAGAATAAGGAGAAACAAGAGAAACAAATTGCCACTCAATTTTATGTTAAAATCAAGAAAACCTGGGAAGAAGAAAAGAAGGAATAAATGAAGAGGGAAGGGAACTATTTTAATTAATGTTTACGATTGATTAAGTAACCTAGGGTTCCTTATTAACTATTGTAATGTAGTCAGTTTTCAACCACAAGTATAATTAACAACAAATTCACAAAACAAGGGAAAGCTATGTATGGAACAATTATTGATTTCCTTTATTTAGTTAGCTAAACTAAATGTGAAATATGGAAAGGGGAAGACACCGAAGAAGGTCACCTTGGAAAGTGTTGATCTTGGTTTAGAACCTTCATGGTTGAGGATAAAAGTTAGCACAAGCCTCCATGAGAGTTTTACCCCTCTTCAACAAACCTATACAAGAACCTACACCTTCCTACAAAACATGCACGATCCTAATCTACAATACAATGCAATGATGCCAATAAATCTACCATATAAAGGATCAAAAAACAAAAACAAAAATATGTAAAAAGGAGTGCAAACACTTATAAGAATATGGAAAAACATGATATGGCAACACATGAATGCGTGTGGAGGATGCTATATGTGCAATATATATGTTAGCAATATTACTCAACTATGTTAAATTTGAGAACCATAGATCTACAGACCAATATGAGAGTTGTTGGTAAGGAATCATAAAGTGGAATAATTAAGATCAATGTACATTTACTAAAGAATTCATGACACAAATTTCAAATTAATCAGAAAATAATTGCTCATATAATCACAACAATAATATTCATTAATTAATCAATAATGCAATGGCAATACAATAAATTGAATTTGAATGCTATGGATAGGATTCGAATATACTAACTCTAACTGACTATTTAGCTAACTCTGAGAGTGGAAAAATCACAGTTGGAGCTCACTAGTTTAACTGAGTTTTAGTTTAAAAAGAGAAAAAGAGAAACAAATCACCACAGAGTTTTAGGTTAAAATCAATAAACCCTAGGAGAGAGAAAATAAGGAATAAATGAAGATGGAAGGGCACTATTTTAATTATGGTCTACTATTGATTAATTAATTTGGGAAGGAAACAAACTTAAAAAATGATTTCAAAAGTTAACTAGGATAAAAATCCTAATTTAGGAAAACTGCAAATTACCTTTTGTCCACTTTGTACCACTTATATTTTTTCCCATGAGCCTACTTTCTCCCCATGTGTGAGCTTGTAGGGGAATGGGAACGCCAAGAGAAATTATTGGGAGGACATTGATACACCCTTAAGAGATTAAAAAGGAGTGTTATGTTCCGTGAAGAAGTCCTAGATCAATCAATTATCCCATCATCCTCAATTGCATTATTAGTTTCATCTTCTCCCATATGATAAAATTTATCTTCAATATTCTATCCATATTCCTCAACTTTTACAATAGTATTTTCTACTACTACTTGACACATTATTCAGAACACGCCTAGGATGCTTTTCCTTTATAATTAAAACAATCCAATAAATTTAGTTTACATAACAAATAGTAAAATGATAGAATTTTTTATAAATACAATCAATACAAAGACATATAATGAATTAATTACCAAGGGATGATAATCATACCCCCATTCAGTGTTCCTATATTTCCTACAATGTTTTTTAGCTATTGTTTTTAAAATTCTTCCTCTATTCAAGCCCCTGCATTGAATGCAAGGGAAATAACATTTCCCATCACCCTTTGCTTCCAATGATTTCCTTAACCTACCAAGTGTCCTTTCATTTTATTCAGGAGTAATGTAATATGGCATTGTAATTACCTATTAAAACAAAATCCACTGAAGAACTATAACTACAATAAACAAATATATTCTTATGGTAAAAATGTTAACTTTTACAAAGAAAACATATTGTTTCTCAAGTAATAGAAATTAAAATTGGTTGTTATGGTTTGTCGTCTTTTTAAGTACTATTTAATATTTAATATCTTTTATCAAAAGGGAATTGGAAAGTTGGCCTTTTGGATCACTATACCAATCATTTGATTTTTCACAATGTTTAATTCTACCCTACACCTTGAGTATTTTTTAACAATACTCAATTCTAACCTCACACCTTTCAATTTATTTCAAGTTGATACCCATTCCTAAAAGCAAATCTTAAAATAAATACAATTTTAATTAATTGTATATATAGTCATTAAATCTAGTTTATTAGACTTTTTTACACTTAATTCCTACGTAACCATTTGTGTCCCTGGGTCTAAGGGTTAGGCACCAAATGTGGGTATTTAAAAGGAGATAAATAAATATTAAAAACTTAAAACCTTCAAAGTAAAAATATCCAAGCTATGTAGATCAACAATTGGATGTGAAACAAGTAGATAGAAAAAAAAACTATTTCATGCGCCAAACAATGACCAAAAAAGATTTAACAAATGTTACACATACAACATAATTGTTTAAATCTATCTCGAGCATAAATATTTATATAGTACATCAAATCTGTCAGAGTTCCGAGAAACTGTAGACCATGTCAAAGTTGACAAGGGAAAATGTTAATAATTGTTAAACCATATCAAGTGGGTACCTTATCAAACAGTTAAGATCGTCAAACTTCCAACAAAAATAGAATTATCATCGTAATTTCCACATATGAATAAATTGCATCAAAATAACAACAATCATCGAGGTGGCCAAATTTTTAATCAAAATTTTAATAATTATGTAGTAATTGTTTATGGCAAGATTGATATTATCCATACTATAGTAATATGTATTAGCAATGACCTAACTCATCACAACATTCGCATGTTGTCACTACCTCTATGTAACAAAGAACCTATACCATGGATCTCCTATGGCCATCGACCCATCTCACCAGAATGCCTAAAATACTATCCCAGGTAATCATCAAGCCTAAGAGGAGTTGGGAATCTATACAAGGTTGAATGTGGCTAACTTCATACCAAAACATGAACATCACATATGTCCTCATCTATCTCACCTTAAATCTATCATCCAAAAATATACTCCAACACAACTCATCCCCATCATCCTCTAGCTCCATGGATGTTGTCCTATAACATCCACAAATTTCTACACTATCTCATCCCCACAAGTTTTCCTCAGCCTAAGCATAACCTTCTACTAATTTATTCCTGAAATGGTTGCATTGTATAACCTCTATTACTTATCACATCCTTAACTCAATCACATGAATATGACTATCCATATAAAAGTAGTGTATATACATACACCCAAGTGCTCCACATTTGGAATCTCTCATGTTATTTGTTAGGAAGTATGGAACCTTTCAAATGTGCATCAATTATAGGATAATGAACAAAGGAACAAAATCAATACCCCTTTCCAAGGATTGATTGTTCGTTGGATCAAATCAAGGGGGATATGCTAATTTTAAAAATTAGATTAAAGACACAGATGCCATGAAATAAAGTTAAAGACATTGACATACTAAATATTACCTTATGGGCCTAGATATGGACATTGAGGTCCGAACCTTATATTTTAGACTGATTAATGCCCCCACATTTTTCATGAGCCTAAATGATTAGGGTTTCAAGAAGAATTTGGAGAAGTTTGTATTGGTATTTATTAACAACAACTTGGTTTATTGTAAGAATGAGAAGGAGCACCACATAATGTCCTCTTCTAATTAAGCACCAAAACACCCGCTAACCTACTTAATTCCCATAGGTTCGAGCGGGTACTGCATAAAAGGGAATTGACTGAGGACATTTGATACTTAGAATATATTGGGACACTCATTCAGTATTAAAGTCATCAGTCTGATAAAGGAAGCCTTATTGCTTTAGGCTTAAATTCAACATAAAATTAGAGTTGCATGCATGCAAAAGTGAAGCATAAACCCTAAAAGTGCATGCTCATCTATTTAAGAAGGGTTATTGGACTAAAGGAGGTATCGATTATTATTATTGTTGATTGGGATTTTCTGAGCAGCAACAACGGTTGGGGTTGAAGACGATGTCTTCAACTAACAAGGGTTCGAAAGTGAAACTATCTTCCATAGTCTTCTTTAGGGTATGCCATCCAGGTCTATCATCCACATTCATCTCATTTATACGTATCCATTGATTCAGCATCCACTAGAATATTGTTTGTAGGTTCACATGTGCAGCTGGGGGAATAGCTGGAAAACCCCAGAAGTATTCGTTGGGTCTCTAAATCCTAGTTTATATTCCATATAACAACCTCATCTTCACCAACAGGGTCATTACACTGCATTGAGTGATTATCAGTTCCCAGTTTTCTCATCCAGAGTAGTTATTAGCAAATTTGTGTGACAGGAGGCGTGAGCACCCAGAGGGTAGATCAATTTGCTAGGGATCTTAGAGATATTAGATCCTCTTCATGCACCAGTCATTCTCTTTGGGAAGGAGATACCACCATTCCGATAAAGTTTCAACTCCATCAGACACTCCTTTCACCAAAAGTTCATCTTTAGTTGGGAGAGGGTTTCCTTTGTTGTTGGGCGTCAACACAAGGAAGGGAGCACCATTACCTCACCTATCCAACACTATATGCATGCAACTTATCTCTAGAGTATCATCAACTTGTTTATCAGTGGTAAGTGTATCATTTCTTTCTAAAATTTCCACCCTATAAATTCTCCAATTTTGTTATATTCTAGGGCCTTTGATACAACACCTTGCATGCACATTAAAATTCAGTATTTTGTACCCACTTGAGTGCACTAGAAAACCCTATAATAGTAAAGTAGTAGAATATCAGTATTTGGGATATATCAGTGGTATCAGAGCATGTTCCTTTCCAGTCGTGGGAATGAACGTGAGAAGTAAATAAATACAGAAGAAGACACGTTTGTAACCTATAGGAGAAGGAAGAGTAGGCTGTACACTGAGGAGCAAAAAATAAGGATATCCAATTAGAAGATACCAACTCAGACATGGACCCATCAGGTATACACTCTGACAAAGGGAAAGGAATGGGAGAAGAGGAAGATAGGTTGGAATTTCGTAGCTTGGTGAACACATTGAATGACCTAGCTAAGGGACAGACAGAAGTATTGCATGCAATAAACAGATTGGCTCTAAAGCCAGAACTAGGTCATAGCAATATACTTCTTTCACCTGTAGATAGAGGGCCCACCAATAGTAGTGGGAAGCATGCTTACACTAACATGCAAAACACACCCCATATATATAACAAACCTTCCAGTATACCTACTATGCCTCATTTCCTGGCAAATGCAGCAGCAGGAACAGTCATGCCAGTAGAACCTAGCAAACCATTTGGAGCTTAATTACAGGACTACATGGATATGGGAGATGAGTTCCATGCAAAAATGTAATTCTTATACTTATGCAATATGAAAAGTATGAACCGACCAAGAAAATTTAACAGAGGATTTACCCAGAATTATGAGTTACAGAAATCCTTGGGCAGATTAACCATCCCTAACTTTGACGGGACTCACGGAGGTTCAATGAGGATTTGGGTCCAAAAGTTGGATACTTACTTCCAACTCAACCCTATGATGGAGACATGTGCCATTAAATTAGATACCTTACATCTAGACGGAGAGGCTCATGAGTGGTGGTACCATGGGCCAGTGACATTGGGTCACAACACCATCAGTTCCTACAATGAATTCACACAGAGGCTCATGGAACAGTTTGACAGAAAGGACCTGAAGATACACTTTAGAGAGTTATCTCAACTCAAATATACAGGTAGTTCCAAGGCCTTCATCTCAGATTTTTAGAGAGTCATTGTTATGGCAACAGATGTATCAGAGAGAAAATTGATTATGTTGTTTTCAGAGGCCTTGACAGAACCTCTACGGGGGTGGGTGAAGGCCTACAAACCATCCACTCTACAAGATGGGATCAACAGATCCAGAGACCTACAAGATCCAGTTCCAAAGAACAGGTTTCCACTTAAGACAAACTTCCCAGTTAAAGACAAAAAATGAAAACCTTTCCAACAGGAAATGCCAAAGAAAACTTGGTTGGACGATGACACAAGGAAAGATTTGAGATAGAGGAAATTGTATTTAACTTGTCAGGAACCATGGGTTCTAGGACACAGGTTCCTAGGGAAATCCAAATCCCACTATATAGATATCTAGTCAGACAGTGAAGGGGAGGAATCCAAACATGAAACAACAGAGGAATTGGGGGCAGCAGAAGAAGAGCCACTTCAAGGAGAAACACCATAAGGAGTTATTCGTACATTATCCAAAGTACCCAGATTTCATACTCTTAGGTTCAGGGGAGCAGTACAGGGCCACAGGGTAGATGTACTAATTGATGGGATAGAAACCCATAATTTCATTGATGCGGCATGGGTGGCTAAGAGGGGTATTTCGACAGAGAAATTTGAGGGATTCACAGTAGCGGTAGCAGGAAATAATTGCATGGAGTGCAACTATTGGATTCCCAAAATGAATGTCACATTAGGGAACTACAATATGACAGAATCCTTTTATGTGGTGAATGTGGCTGATACAAATGTATTATTAGGTGTCAAATGGCTTTATTCAATAGGAAAATATACTATAGATTGCAGGGAAATGGAAATAGAATTCCAAGGGCATGATGGAAAATGGGTAGTTTTGATGGGAATGGACACTTATCCCCCCAAACTAGTATCATCACAAAGAACGGAGGTCGTATTGAGATAGGGAGACATAGAATGGTCAACAGAGTGCCTTGTAACTTTTACAAAGCCTCCAAATAACAACACCCAACATCCAACAGATATTCAAGCACTATTGCAGAAACATGAGAGGGTATTTAGGGATATTTCAGCAGTTCGACCACCAAATAGTGGATTTGAGAATATTATTGAGTTGGAGAGGGGACACAGGTAGTCATAACCACTACATACATACATCCCAAAAGATACAAGAATGAGATCGAGAAGACGATTAAGGAACTACTAGAACTAGGATATATTCGGTCGAGTTCTAGTCCATTTGCATCATCGATGGTATTGGTTAAAAAGAAAGATGGCACCTTACGGATGTGTATTGGTTACAAAGCACTTAACAAGAAGACCATCAAAAACAGGTATCCCATCCCCATGATTGATGAATTAATGGATGAGCTACGGGGTGCCAAATACTTTTCAAAGATTGATCTTCGATCAGGGTACCATCAGCTATGAGTAAGGAATCAGGACATTTCCAAGACAACTTTTTCGTTGCCACTATGGCCACTATGAGTTCCTAGTCATTTCTTTTGGACTCACCAACAACCTGAAAATTTTTCAATATTGTATGAACCACACCTCCAAGGCTCAGTTACGAAAGTATTTACTAGTATTCTTTGATGATATTTTAATTTATAGTAAAACTTGGGAGGAACATTTGAAACACTTGGATGAGGTATTGATAATTCTAGAAGAGAATTCGCTTTACGTGAAAATGTCTAAATGTGAGTTTGGTATGAAGGAGATGTTGTATCTAGGGCATATAATCAGTGCAGAAGGGGTACAGGTTCATATGGAAAATATTAGAGCTATATTGGATTGGCCTACACTGAAGGCAATTACTGAACTGAAGGGATTTTTAGGCCTTTGCACATATTACAGGAGGTACGTTAAGGGGTTCTCTCAATTTTCTGCACCACTCACCGATCTCACAAAGAAATGGACATTCACATGGATAGAATTGGCACAACAAACCTTTGAGAAAATCAAAATGATCATGAGTTATTGTCCAGTTTTGGCACTACCATATTTCTCACAGCCATTCATAGTGGAATGTGATGCTTCAGCAGAAGGAATAGGGGCAGTATTGATGCAAAATCATCACCCAATTACATTTGAAAGCTGAAAACTTAAAGACTATGAACGCCACTACTCCATATATGATAAGGAGATGCTAGCTATATTACATGACTTAACTAAATTCAAATAGTATTTGGTGGGAAACAGGTTTAAACTCAAGATAGATAACAACAGCCTCAAATACTTCTTGTAATAGAAATAATTAAATGAGCACCAACATAAATGGGCCAGCAAGGTACATGCATATGACTTTTAAATGGAGTATGTTAAGGGTAAGAACAATGTAGTAGTTGATGCCTTATCCAGACGACCGGCCTCATTATCCCTCATAAGTATATCCATGGATTGGAGGTCTCTTCTCTTAGTAGAATATTCCAAAAATAATTTGCTTGTGAGTTATTAGATGGATGGGTCTAGGATGACAGGTACAGGATCATTGACAACATCATCTATTAAAAAGGTAGGATATAGCTCATCCCAGAATCAACTTTAAAGAATAATATCATACAGGCATCGCATGACTCACCATTATCAGGGCATCAAGGGTTCTTGAAGACTTACAAACAGATCAGAGAGAGGTTCTCATGGAAAGGCCTCAAGGAGGAGCTAATACAGCACGTTTGGGAATGCATATCTACTAGCAAAATAAAATCAAACAAACTCATCCAGCAGGGTTACTTTAGCCATTACCGATACTGGAGCAGAAATGGGAACGCATCTCGATGGACTTCATTATAAGGTTACCCAAGGTACATGGACGACATTGCTTATATGTAGTAGTAGATCTCTTGACCAAATTTTCTCACCTCTTTGTTATCTCTTCTGACTATTCAGCATCACAGGTAGCCGATTTATTTTTTAGAGAGGTTTTCAGACTCCATGGGCTACCCAAAACCATTGGCAGTGATCGTGACATTAAATTCATGATCCAGGAGGATATTGGTGGCCACCCACCTATTACACTTGGACCCCCACCATTTTTTCTTTTAGTTTTCTAGTTTCCTTAATTGTAGCACAATTTACTATTTTTGGCAGTTTTTGGGTCCTAAAGTTCCAGAGCCGTTTTGAGGCCCTAAACGACGTTTTTTCGGTATCAAATGGTCAAGAAAATATGAGTATGTCCTAGACTTTACATTTTCTTTTTATAGATGTAATCCTTGAATAGATCTTTCTAACGATGTATCATGCACGTCAAACGGAGGTAGTATGCCAAAGTTACGACCTCGGGAAATTGATGTACCAAGTTACCCAACGGGGCCCACATTCTGACGTTTCACCTCCTAGGGTTAGGTTTTTGGATGTGTAGGGTTTCCATTGTTTTTCAATAATATATAGGCCTTTGAGCCTCATTGTAACACATAGTTCAAGGCATGTAGCCGCCACATCTCTTCTCAGAGATAAGCTATCGTCACTCTAGCTAGTTTATTTCCATTATGTATGTAAAATAGTTTCAGTTCTTTGATTAATGAAATGAAGTGTTATTTTCGTTGCATATTTGTTTCTATGGTTATTTGTGTATTCTTTTGCGTTCCTTCATAAATCTGGATCAATTCACCAGTGCTTTTTGGAAGGAGTTATTCAGATTGGTAGGGATAGAACTTGCTACGAGCACAAGTTATCATCCTTAGAGCGATGGGCAGACGGAGATCATCAACAAGTGGATTGAGGGGTATATGAGAAACTATGTAGCAGGGAAACATAAGACATGGATTAAATGGCTACACCTAGGAGAGTACTGCTACAATACTACCCACCACATGTCTATTAAAATGACACCTTTCAAGGCTCTATATGGCTACAGGGCACCGAATTTTACAGACTTGGATTTTGGAGACAATAGGGCACCAAAGGCCAAATATTGGGTATAGGACAGTCAAGATATTCTCAAGGTCCTGAAGGAGAATCTATAGGCATCTCAGAATCGACATAATCTATATGCAGACAGACACAGGAGTAAGAGGATTTTTGAGTTTGGAGATCTAGTGTATTTACGGCTACAACCTTATAGGCAATCTTTCCTCAAGAAAAAAGGAGCGAAAAATCTAAAACCTCACTTCTATGGTCCTTACAAGGTAGTCAAGAAGGTTGGAGAGGTGACTTATGAACTAAAACTGCCAGAGGAAAGCAAAATTCACAATGTATTTCATGTATCCAACATCAAGAAAATAGTAGGGCAACACATTGCTCCATCCACCGAGATGCCTCCCTTAGATGATGAAGGGATTTTAGTATTGATTCCAGAGAGAATCCTACAGGTGTGAGAAAGGAAACTCTGAAACAAGGTGATTAGAGAGTACTTGGTAAAATGGAAATAATTACCTATGGAGGATGCCACATGGGATGGAAATAAGGTATTGTAGCATCCTAGTTTGCAGTTGCTTGAGGACAAGCAATTTCAAGTGGGGAGGACTATAATGTCCTCTTCTAATTAAGCACCAAAACACCCGCTAACCTCCTTAATTCCCATAGGTTCGAGCGGGTCTACATAAAAGGGAATTGACTGAGGACATTTGATACTTAGAACGGATCAGGACACTCATTCAGTATTAAAGTCATCAGTCTGATAAAGGAAGCCTTATTCCTTTAGGCTTAAAGTCAACATAAAATTAGAATTGCATGCATGCAAAAGTGAAGTGTAAACCCTAAAAGTGACATGCAAACCCTAAAAGTGCATGCTCATCTATTTAAGAAGGGTTATTGGACTAAAGGAGGTATCGATTATTATTATTGTTGATTGGGAGTTTTTGGGTAGGAGTAGCAGTTGCAATAACAACATTTGGGGTTGAAGATGGTGTCTTTAGCTAACAAGGGTTCTGCAGTGAAACTATCTGCCCTATTCTCCTTCAGGGTAGGCCATCTAGGTCTATCATCCACATTCATCTCATTTATATGTATCCAAAGATTCAGCATCCACTAGAAGATTGTTTGTAGGTTCACGTGTGTAGTTGGGGGAATAACTGGAAAACCCCATAATAATTCGATGGGTCTCTAAATCCCATTTTATCTTCCGTATAATGACCTTATCTTCACCAGCAGGGTCACTCCACTGCACTGAGTGATTATCAGTTCCCAAAAAAGTATTATTAAAGTGTATTTTTGAGTATCCCAAGGCAAGTAGGACCTGATTGGTAGGAGAATTTGGTCTTGTTGGGTTATTAGGCCTCCCCACTGATCATTATAAATAGGGTAGGTGCCTCCCTCATTTGGACACACTCAGAACTCAAGTAGTTGTGCCAAAGAGAGAAGGAGCAATTCATCTAGAGAAAAGGAAGTAGTATAGACTTATTATTGGTGTATTACAAGTATTATTCTTAGGGTCTTACACTCTAGTTAGTTGAATCCTATAGCGAGGAAGTTTTTCTAGGTCTTCTCCCCCACGAAGGTTTCCCGGGATAAATCTATGTGTTCTTTTGTGTGGCTATTATTGTCTTTCTTTCAGTGATCCTTTTGCATATGGTTATGATGTTATGATGATAAATGTTTTTAGATATTGTATAACCATTAAATTATTAACATGGTATTATCATGACCCAAAAAGAATCTTTTGTGCAACTGAAACACTGCTACAACAACAGCTACTGGAGTTTAGGGTTTCATGCTTGAAAACCCTAGAAGACAAAATCTAGTTATCTTGGAATTTTCGCTATAACTAGCGTTTGGTAAATTTTAAGGATATGTCAGCAGGATGAAGGTGTAATCTTGTTGTACCTTGTGTCCAATTTTCATCCTTAGATTCCCTATACTTTAGGATACATGATCCATCCATATTAGGGTTCCAACCTCTTCCAGAATTTAGTCATAAACAGGTGACCTAGGGAGAATTGTTATATCTCTGGATAGGAAGATTCAAATCGAATTTCACAAGATGTCACAGATAAGAAACTGACTTTAGTTTATGTGGTGTTATTTTTATACCCCGAAGTTCAAATAATGACATGTGGAAGTCCCTACAAGTTCGTTATATTGAACCAATCCTCAAACATGTCACCTTGGGGAAAATTAACATAAGTTCCAATTGGTGAATCCAATACTACTCTAACCTATGGGGTTGGAAATAATACATATAAGGATACCTCAGTATGAATTTTCAAACTTTTAGGATGAGGAATTTTGGATATATAGAATAATCAATATCAAAATATTCTGCAGAAGAAATTAGAGAAACTAGGCTTCCTATTCCGGGTAATTCCCTCCATCGATCAGTCGAAAAAGAAGGACCATCCAACTCTCCCTAGGAGGGAGAATCCTTCTATGGAAGAATTTTCTCATTCTGTGGATTTTCAATTTTTGACCTAATACTGCTACTGGGAAAACTAGGGTATCATATATTTTACTGTTTTGTCCACAATTTTTGGAAAATGAGTATGCTACTCAACTCTCCTTGAGGAGGCACATATTTCTATCCAATCAGATATGAAAGTCACCTAAGTTGAAATATTATGGTTTATCCATCAAACCCTAGGGCCACTAGAAGTAGTATTCCATAAAAGCAATGAAGAAAGAATCTAGTTGAAGCAATCTCATTCGTAAGTTCTATTCTCTCTAATTCTATTTGAAGTTCTCCTTTTATAACGATGACATACAATACAAATATTGAGGACAATATTGAAGGATCCGATAAATTCCGAGCATGGAAGTATATAGTGCTTATCATAAAGAAGAACATGACTTAGAATACCATGTCAAAGGAGAATCTAAAGATCCAGAGGGAGATAAGGACAAAGCTAAAGAATCCAAGAAGATCATTGCAAATTCCATCAAGGACCATTTGATACAACATGTATCATCTTTTAAGACTTCCAAGGAGATATTCGATATCAATATGAAGATGACCTTGAGGACTCAACTCAAGGGTGTGAAGATGCAGATTTCAAAAGGTATCTAATCTTACTTCACAAGATGATTCCAGATCAAGGAGGAACTAGAAGCTATTATAGACAATGTCAAAGAAGAGGAAGTGGAGATGGCAACCTTGAATGGTCTCCCAATTTCATGGGAACATTTCATTCAACTTATTTGTTCTAGAAGGAATCTCACCTATGGAGGAATGACCGTAAGAAGAAGCTTGATTGATAGCAAAAGAAGAAGAGATGGATGAAAATGGAAATCGAGACCTAACAATTCATACCCAGAAGAGAAAGAATAAGAAGGAAGAACATTCTCGCAAGAATATAAATACTTCAAAAGAAGGACCTCCCACAACTCAGATAGGACACTATGTGAAATAATGTCCCAAGAAGGAATAATGGAAGGATGATATATTAAAGGAGTACCAGTAATGAATAACGATGTCTGGAATGTGGTCTCAAGACCTAAAGGGAAGTCTATAATGTCTTCCGAGTAGATCTACAAGGTCAATCACACAACAGATGGAAATATCAAGAGATACAGATAAAGGTTTGGGGTTTCTCTCAGAAAGAGGGAGTCGATTATGGTGAGACATTTTCTCCATTGACCAGACACTCTTCTTTAATGAAGTAGAAGTGCATATAGAACAACTTCTAGGACAAGGGACTCTCTACATAGAACCACATGTGCACAAATTGAAGAAGGATTGATAAGAAGTCCCTGTTTGTGTCCCAACAATATAACACAACAATTAGAGTGAAGAACCATGCTACAATAAGGAGAAATAAGAGAAACAACTCACCACTCAGTTTTAGGTTAAAATCAAGAAACCCTAGGAGAGAGAAATGAAGGAATAAATAAATATGGAAGGGAACTATTTTGATCAGGGTTTATGGGACAACATGATGCTACAACACAAGAATGTGTTTGAAGGATGGTATATCTGCAACATAGATGTTAACGATATTACTTGACTGTAAAGGGATTGTGACATAATCCCCTATAGAAAGAAAACAAATAAGAAAATGTGTGGAAAAAAAAAAGAAGAGGTAGATAAACTAGGGCCAAAATAATGATGAAAATACATGAGTGTTGGCAATTATAGGGCAAATATAGTGGTTGCAAGAAGTGAAATGAGGGGATTTTAGGGAAAATATAGAATTCTAGGAGGCAATAGGTAGGAGAAGTTGAGGTGATGACCCCAAAGCTGCAATCTGTGGGATGATAAAATGATGACCGACATCTTGGAGGATAGGATAGGAAGAAGGGGCATAGAGACTAGTCTTATCTAGGAATCTTGATTCGATCCTTACCCGAGACAAATTTCTAGAGAAATCCATTCATTGACAAGGTCACCCAAGGAGGATAAACAGAAGATCAAATAAATTAGGAAGGATTGATGGGAAGTCCCATTTTGCATCCTAAAAATGCAACACAACAATCAAAGTGAGGAACCACACTACAATTAGTAGAAATAAGAAAAACAACACACCACTCAATTTTAGGTTAAAATCAAGAAAACCTAGGAGGGAGAAAATAAGGAATAAATGAATATGGAAGGGCACTCTTTTAATTAGGGTTTGTGGTTGATTAAGTAAACTAGGGATCTATATTAACTAGTATAATGTAATCAATTTTTAGCCATAAGGAGAATTAATAACAAATTCATAAAAGAAGGGCAAGCTAAGTATGGCATATTTAACAACTTCCTTTGTTGAGTTAACTAAAAAAAATGTGAAATACGAAAAAAGGTGGACAACAAAGAAGCTCACCTTGAAAAGTGTTGACGTTGGTTTTGAACCTTCACGATTATGGATAAGAGTTAGTACAAGCATCCTTCAGAGTTTTACCCCTCTTGAATGAACCTACATCAGAAACTACACCTTCGTACAAAACATACATGATCCTAATTTAGAATACAATGTTATGATGCCACTAGGTCTACCATATGAATGATATAAAAATGAACTAAATAAGATGTAAAAGGAATGCAATCACTTATAAGAATATGGGAGAACATTATGTGGCAATATAGGAATCCATGTGAAGGATGGTATATTTGCAACATAGATGTTAGCAATATTCCTCGATTGGAAAGTTGATTGTGACACCATATCCTAGAGGAAGGAAACAAAGAATCATATGAAAGGATGGAAAAAAAGAAGAGATAGATAAAATAGGGCCAAAATAACGATGAAAACATTTGAGAGGTGACAATAATAGGCCAAATCTAGCTACTGCAAGAAGTGAAATGAGATGATTCTATGGAAAATATAGAATTCCAAGAGGCAATAGGTACGAAAGTTTATCCAACTACCACATAGTTGTAGTCTATGGGATGGTACAATGACAACCTATGACTTGGAGGACAGAAAAGTAAGAATGGCCACATAGACAAATATTATATAGGAAGAGTAATCTTGAGTCGGTCCTTACCCCAAACGACTTTCTAGAGGTATATTGTCATCGACGAGGTCACAAAAGGAGGCTACCAATAAGAGAAAAATTGGGAAGTGTTGATGGGAATTCCCCCTTCATTTACTAACAATGTAGCACAACAATAAAAGTGAGGAACAGTGCTAGAATAAGGAGAAACAAGAGAAACAAATCACCACTCAATTTTATGTTAAAATCAAAACCTGGGAAGAAGAAAAGAAGGAATAAATGAAGAGGCAAGGGAACTATTTTAATTAATGTTTACGATTGATTAAATAACCTAGGGTTCCTTATTAACTATCGTAATGCAGTCAGTTTTCAACCACAAGTAGAATTAACAACAAATTCACAAAACAAGGGCAAGCTATGTATGGAACAATTATTGATTTCCTTTATTTATTTAACTAAACTGAATGTGAAATATGGAAAGGGGAAGACACTGAAGAAGGTCACCTTGGAAAGTGTTGATCTTGGTTTAGAACCTTCATGGTTGAGGATAAAAGTTAGCACAAGCCTCCATGAGAGTTTTACCCCTTTCTAACAAACCTATACAAGAACCTACACCTTCCTACAAAACATGCACGATCCTAATCTACAATACAATGCAATGACGCCAATAAGTCTACCATATAAAGGATCAAAAAACAAAAACAAAAAGATGTAAAAAGGAGTGCAAACATGTATAAGAATATGGAAAAACATGATATGGCAACACATGAATGCGTGTGGAGGATGCTATATGTGCAATATATATGTTAGCAATATTACTCAACTATGTTAAATTTGAGAACCATAGATCTACAGACCAATATGAGAGTTGTTGGTAAGGAATTATACAGTGGAATAATTATGATCAATGTACATTTAGTAAAGAATTCATAACACAAATTTCAAATTAATCAGAAAAGAATTGCTCGTATAATCACAACAATAATATTCATTAATTAATCAATAATGCAATGGAAATACAATAAATAGAATTTGAATGCTATGGATAGGATTCAAATATACCAACTCTAACTAACTATTTAGCTAACTCTGACTGTGGAAAAATCATAGCTGGAGCTCACTAGTTTAATTGAGTTTTAGGTTAAAAAGAGAAAAAGAGAAACAAATCACCACTGAGTTTTAGGTTAAAATCAAGAAACCCTAGGAGAGAGAAAATAAGGAATAAATGAAGATGGAAGGGCACTATTTTAATTATGGTATACTATTGATTAAGTAATTTGGGAAGGAAACAAACTTAAAAAATGATTTCAAAAGTTTTTTTTTTAACAAAAACTACTTTTTTTTTATTGATTAAAAAAGGTTGTAGCCCAGCTAGGCGTACAAAGAGGAATTCTGAAAAAGAAGACTGATGTCCTCTATTAGAACAATCAGCCTTCTTAAAAGTGCTTTGAGAAGTGAATCCCAAATTTTTCTGATGTTATTTCGAGAAAAGGACTGCTTGCAAGAGTAGACTCTCATGAATAGAGAGTAGAGAAGAATACAGAAACAAAACATTAAACAGGCAGAGAGGAGTGCCCCTTAATAAAAGGATCCAATTTCTTCTGGGAGCCTGTGCTGATGTTTGAGGCTGCTTCCTTTTCTCTACGTTCTTTATTTGTCTTTCACCCTCTGGTGAGGGGAGGAGAAGGAGCTGAAAAGTCTTCGGATTCGGAGGTTCCCTCTAACAAAGGGATCAAGGATGCCGGTCCTGCCTGGGCTGGAGTCTCACGAATCAAAACGCTGGGATGTTTCTTTGAACCTGGAGAAGCAGGTTTTGGAGAAACTTGTTTAGCTACCTCCAAGGAGCCAATGGGGCCAGAGTTGCCCTGATCTTGGACAGCTGTAACTTCAGGTTCTTGTGCTTCATCTTCTTGGAGTACTGTAAAACTATTTTTGTTTTCCGGCCGTGGAGCATCTGCAAGAGGAGAATGATCTACCTTTTGCTGAGACACTTGGGGCTCCTTTCGTTGGGGAGGACGACGTCGATTAGAAACCATCTGGAACTTTGTATCGTTGGGAGCTGGGGGATTTGCTAGTTTCTGTGGTTCTACCAGCTTGGGGCAGCTTTTAGCGAAGTGGCCGTATACACGACAGAAGTTGCGTTTGAAGGGGATCTGCTCATAATCCATTTCTTGAATGTGGCTCCATTCTCCTAAAGTGAGCTTTAGGGCCTCTAGAATCCCTTTCTCTAGATTCACCTCTACGCAGATACAGGCACATCTGTACTGACCCCCTTTTGGTTCTGCAGTATCTAGATAGCGGCCTAGCCTATTACCAATGTCAATCAGAGTACTTTTCCCCCAAAGACGAAGAGGGAGGTTAGGGAGTCTTACCCAGACTGGAGCGGCAGTGATCTTTGCTTCTGGGTTAAACCCCAGAGACCAAGGGGCTAAGACAGACCTCTCGAGCCCATGAAGAAAGGGCCAGAATGAAAGACAAGGTCTCTTTCTTCTTTATTTGAGAACAAGAATACAAAAAACCCTCATCCAGCTGCAAAGAGAGAGACCTGTCCTTGCAAAAGAGAGTTCCAATGTTCTGCAATCCAGATCTCCACCGCCTTCGGGCCGGGCCACAACCCTGTGAAATTTCCAATGAGGGCTTGCTCAGAGAGGATGAGAGCTTTCTGGCATGGATCCGAAGGAGAGAGCTCTAGAGAAGGGATCTCGTCCATCTTTTTCACAAACTTGGAAGAAGAATGAGAAGCTGCCTGGGGAGTGGTAGCTTGAACAAGGGCCTTGAAGGCAGCAAGTTGGGCATGAGAGCCCATTTCCTGACAGAACTCCACGCTGAAAAAAACAGCAGCAAAACCCCATGCTGAAAAATAAAAAATGGCAGCAAAACCCCGTGCTAAGGACAAGCTCGAGTTGAGGACGAGGAGCAGAGCCTGCAATCCAGCCAAGCTCGTCTCTTCACAGGAGGGGAGGCAGCGGCTAGGGAAACCCTAGCCACGGATCAGGGGCTCCGCCATTCTGTTCTCCATTAAAAATATTATCCTTTTCTCCTAAATGATTTCAAAAGTTAACTAGGATAAAAATCCTAATTTAGGAAAACTGCAAATTACCTTTTGTCCACTTTGTACCACTTATATTTTTTCCCATGAGCCTACTTTCTCCCCATGTGTGAGCTTGTAGGGGAATGGGAACGCCAAGATAAATTATTGGGAGGACATTGATACACCCTTAAGAGATTAAAAAGGAGTGTTATGTTCCGTGAGGAATTCCTAGATCAATCAATTTATCCCATCATCCTCAATTGCTTGATTAGTTTCATCTTCTCCCATATGATTAAATTTATCTTCAATATTCTATCCATATTCCTCAACTTATACAATAGTATTTTCTACTACTACTTGACACATTATTCAGAACACGCCTAGGATGCTTTTCCTTTATAATTAAAACAATCCAATAAATTTAGTTTACATAACAAACAGTAAAATGATAGAAATTTTTAAAAATACAATCAATACAAAGACATATAATGAATTACTTACCAAGGGATGATAATCATACCCCCCTTCAGTGTTCCTATATTTCCTACAATGTTTTTTAGCTATGGTTTTTAAAATTCTTCCTCTATTCAAGCCCCTGCATTGAATGCAAGGGAAATAACATTTCCCATCACCCTTTGCTTCCAATGATTCCCTTAACCTACCAAGTGTCCTTTCATTTTATTCAGGAGTAATGTAATATGGCATTGTAACTACCTATTAAAACAAAATCCACTGAAGAACTATAACTACAATAAACAAATATATTCTTATGGTAAAAATGTTAACTTTTACAAAGAAAACATCTTGTTTCTCAAGTAATAGAAATTAAAATTGGTTGTTATGGCTTGTCGTCTTTATAAGTACTATTTAATATTTAATATATTTTATCAAAAGGGAATTGGAAAGTTGGCCTTCTAGATCACTATACCAATCGTTTGATTTTTCACAATGTTTAATTCTACCCTACACCTTGAGTATTTTTTAACAATACTCAATTCTAACCTCACACCTTTCAGTTTATGTTTCCTAAAAGCAAATCTTAAAAGAAATACATTTTTTTTAATTGTATATATAGTCATTAAATCTAGTTGAGTAGACTTTTTTACACTTAATTCCTACATAACCATTTGTGTCCCTGGGTCTAAGGGTTAGGCACCAAATGTGGGTATTTAAAAGGAGATAAATAAATATTAAAAACTTAAAACCTTCAAAGTAAAAAACTCCAAGCTATGTAGATCAACAATTGGATGTGAAACAAGTAGATAGAAAAAAAACTATTTCATGTACCAAACAATGACCAAAAAAGATTTAACAAATGTTACACATACAACATAATTGTTTAAATCTATCTCGAGCATAAATATTTATATAGTACATCAAATCCGTCAGAGTTCCGAGAAACTGTAGACCATGTCAAAGTTGACAAGGGAAAATGTTAATAATTGTTAAACCATATCAAGTGGGTACCTTATCAAATGGTTAAGATCGTCAAACTTCCAACAAAAATAGAATTGCCATCGTAATTTGCACATATGAATAAATTGCATCAAAATTACAACAATCATCGAAGTGGTCAAATTTTTTTATGAAAATTTTAATAATTATGTAGTAATTTTTTATGGCACGATTGATATTATCCATACTATTGTAATATGTATTAGCAATGACCTAACTCATCACAATATCTGCATGTTGTCACTACCTCTATGTAACAAAGAACCTATACCATGGATATCCTATGGCCATTGACCCATCTCACCAGAAGGAGGTATCGATTATTATTATTGTTGATTGGGATTTTTTGAGCAGCAACAACAGTTGCGGTTGAAGACAATGTCTGCCCTAGTCTCCTTTAGGGTATGCCATCCAGGTCTATCATCCACATTCATCTCATTTATCTGTATCCATTGATTCAGCATCCACCAGAAGATTGTTTGTAGGTTCACGTGTACAGTTGGGGGAATAGCTAGAAAACCCCAGAAGTATTCGTTGGGTCTCTAAATCCTAGTTTATCTTCCATATAACAGCCTCATCTTCACCAACATGGTCATTACACTGCATTGAGTGATTATCAGTTCCCAGTTTTCTCATCCAGAGGAGTTATCAGCAAATTCATGTGGCAGGAGGCGTGAGCACCCAAAGGGTAGATCAATTCACTAGGGGTCTTAGAGATATCAAATCCTCTTCATGCACCGGTCATTCTCTTTGGGAAGGAGATACCACCATTTTGACAAAGTTTCAACTCCATCAGACACTCCTTTCACCAAAAGTTCATCTTTAGTTGGGAGAGGGTTTCCTTTGCTGTTTGGGCGTCAACACAAGGAAGGGAGCACCATTACCTCACCTGTCCAACACTATATGGATGCAACTTATCTCTGGAGTATCATCAGCTTGTTTATTAGTGGTAAGTTTATCATTTCTTTCTGAAATTTCCACCCTATAAATTCTCCAATTTTGTTATATTCTAGGGCCTTTGATACAACACCTTGCATGCACATTAAAATTCAGTATTTTGTACCCACTTGAGTGTACTAGAAAACCCTATAATAGTAAAGTAGTAGAATATCGGTATTTGGGATATATCAGTGGTATCATAGCATGTTCCTTTCCAGTTGTGGGATTGAACATGAGAAGTAAATAAATACAGAAGAAGACACTTTTGTAACCTATAGGAGAAGGAAGAGTAGGCCATACACCAAGGAGAAAAAATTTAAGGATATCAAATTCGAAGATACCAACTCAGACATGGACCCATCAGGTATACACTCTGACAGAGGGAAAGGAATGGGAGAAGAGGAATATAGGTTGGAATTTCGTAGCTTGTTGAATGCATTGAATGACCTAGCTAATGGATAGACGGAAGTATTGCATGCAATAAACAGATTAGCTCTAAAGCCAGAACTGGGTCATAGAAATATACTTATTTCACCTGTAGATAGAGAGTCCACCAATAGTAGTGGGAAGCATTCTTACACTAACATGCAAAACACACCCCATATATGTAACAAACCTTCCAGTATACCTACTATGCCTCATTTCCTGGCAGATGCAGCAGCAGGAACAGTCATGCTAGTAGAACCTAGCGAACCATTTGGAGGTTAATTACAGGAGTACATGGATTTGGGAGATGAGTTCCATGTAGCAATGCCATTCTCAGGAGTACATGGATTTGGGAGATGAGTTCCATGCAAAAATGTAATTCTCAGACTTCTGCAATATGAAAATATGAACCGACCAAGAAACTTTAACAGAGGATTATCTAGAATTATGAGTTGCAGAAAACCTTGGGCAGATTGACCATCCCTATCTTTGATAGGAATCACGGAGGTTCAATGAGGATTTGGGTCCAAAAGTTGGATACTTTATTCCAACTCAACCCTATGATGGAGACATATGCCATTAAATTAGATACTTTACATCTAGACAGAGAGGCTCATGAGTGGTGGAACCATGGGCCAGTGACATTGGGTCACAACACCATCAGTTCCTACAATGAATTCACACAGAGGCTCATGGAATGGTTTGATAGAAAGGAACCTAAGATACACTTTAGAGAGTTAGCTCAACTCAAATATACAGGTAGTGTTGAGGCCTTCATCTCAGAGTTTTAGAGAGTCATTGTTATGGTAACAGATGTATCATAGAGAAAATTGATTATGTTGTTTTCAGAGGCCTTGACAGAACCTCTATGGGGGTGGGTGAAGGCCTACAAACCATCCAATCTACAAGATGGGATCAATAGATCCAAAGAACTACAAGATCCAGTTCCAAAGAATAGGTTTCCACTTAAGACAAACTTCCCAGTTAAAGACAAAAAAAGAAAACCTTTTCAACAGGAAATGCCAAAGAAAACTTGGTTGGACGATGACACAAGGAAAGATTTGAGATAGAGGAAATTGTATGTAACTTGTGAGGAACCATGGGTTCTAGGACACAGGTTCCCAGGGAAATCCAAATACCACTATATAGATATCTAGTCAGACAGTGAAGGGGATGAATCCAAACATGAAACAACAGAGGAATTGAGGGCGGCAGAAGAAGTGTCACTTCAGGGAGAAGCACCATAAGGAGTTATTGCTACATTATCCAAAGTACCCAGGTTTCATACTCTCAGGTTCAAGGGAGTAGTTCAGGGCCACAGGGTAGATGTACTAATTGATGGGATAAAAACCCACAATTTCATTGATGCGACATGGGTGGCTAAGAGGGGTATTTCAACAGATAAATTTGAGGAATTCACAGTAGCGGTAGCAGGAAATAATTGCATGGAGGGCAACTATTGGATTCCCAAAATGAATGTCACATTAGGGAACTACAATATGACAAACTCATTTTATGTGGTGAATGTGGCTGATACAAATGTATTATTAGGTGTCAAATGGATCTATTCAATAGGAAAATATACTATAGGTTGCAAGGAAATGGAAATAGAATTCCAAGGGCATGATGGAAAATGGGTAGTTTTGATGGGAATGGACACTTATCCCCCCAAACCAGTATCATCACAAATAATAGAGGTTGTACTGAGATAGGGAGACATAGAATGGTCAGCAGAGTGCCTTGTAACTTTTAGAAAGCCTCCAGATAACAACACCCAACATCCAGCAAATATTCAAGCACTATTGCAGAAACATGAGAGGGTATTTAGGGATCTTTCAACAGGTTGACCACCAAATAGGGGATTTGAGCATATTATTGATTTGGAGAGGGGACACAGGCAGTCATAACCACTCCATACATACATCCCAAAAGATACAAGAATGAGATCGAGAAGACGATTAAGGAATTACTAGAACTAGGATATATTCGGTCAAGTTCTAGTCCATTTGCATCGTTGATGGTCTTGGTTAAAAAGAAAGATGGCACCTTACGGATGTGTATTGGTTACAAAGCACCTAACAAGAAGACCATCAAAAATAGGTATCCCATCCCCATGATTGATGAATTAATGGATGAGCTACGGGGTTCCAAATAATTTTCAAAGATTGATCTTCGATCAGGGTACCATCAGATATGAGTAAGGGATCATGACATTTCCAAGACAACTTTTCGTTGCCACTATGGCCACTATGAGTTCCTAGTCATTTCTTTTGGACTCACCAACAACCTGAAAATTTTTCAATCTTGTATGAACCACATATCCAAGGCTTAGTTACGAAAGTATTTACTAGTATTCTTTGATGATATTTTAATTTATAGTAAAACTTGGGAGGAACATTTGAAACACTTGGATGAGGTATTGAGAATTCTAGAAGAGAATTCGCTTTACATGAAAAATATCTAAATGTGAGTTTGGTATGAAGGAGATGTTGTGTCTAGGGCATATAATCAATGCAGAAGGGGTATAGGTGGCATATGGAAAATATTAGAGCTATCTTGGATTGGCCTACACCGAAGACAATTACTGAACTGAAGGGATTTTTAGGCCTTTGCACATATTACAGGAGGTACGTTAAGGGGTTCTCTCAATTTTTTGCACCACTCACTGATCTCACAAAGAAAGGGGCATTCACATGGATAGAATTGGCACAACAAACCTTTGAGAAAATCAAAACGATCATGATTTATTGTCCAATTTTGGCACTACCATATTTCTCATAGCCATTCATAGTGGAGTGTGATGCTTTAGCAGAAGGACTAGGGGAAATACTGATGCAAAATCATCTCCCAATTGCATTTGAAAGTCGAAAACTTAAAGACTATGAATTCCACTACTCCATATATGATAAGGAGATGCTAGACATATTACATGCCTTAACTAAATTCAAATAGTATTTGGTGGGAAACAGGTTTAAACTCAAGACAGATCACAACAGCCTCAAATACTTCTTGTAGCAGAAATAATTAAATGAGCGCCAACATAAATGGGTCAGCAAGGTACATGCATATGACTTTTAAATGGAGTATGTTAAGGGTAAGAACAATGTAGTAGTTGATGCCTTATCCAGACAACCGGCCTCATTATCCCTCATGAGTATATCCACGGATTGGAGGTCTCTTCTCTTAGTAGAATATTCCAAAAAAAAATTTGCTTGTGAGTTATTAGATGGACGGGTCTAGGATGACAGGTACAAGATCATTGACAACATCATCTATTAAAAAGGTAGGATATACCTCGTCCTAGAATCAGTTTTAAAGAATAATATCATACAAGCATCACATGACTCACCATTATCATGGCATTAAGGGTTCTTGAAGACTTACAAACAGATCATAGAGAGGTTCTCATGGAAAGCCCTCAAGGAGGAGGTAATACAGCATGTTCAGGAATACAACATCTACCAGCAAAATAAAATCGAACACACTCATCCAGTAGGGCTACTTTAGCCATTACCGATACTGGAGCAGAAATGGGAACGCATCTCGATGGACTTCATTATAGGGTTACCCAAGGTACAGGGACGACACTGCTTATATGTATTAGTAGATCCATTGACCAAATTTTCTCACCTCTTTGTTATCTCTTTTGACTATTCAGCATCACAGGTAGCCGATTTATTTTTTAGAGAGGTTTTCAGACTCCATGGGCTACCCAAAACCATTGTCAGTGATCGTGACATTAAATTCATGATCCAGGAGGATATTGGTGGCCACCCACCTATTCCACTTGGACCCCCACCATTGTTTCTTTCAGTTTTCCAGTTTCCTTAATTGTAGCACAATTTACTATTTTTGGCAGTTTTCGGGTCCTAAAGTTCCGGATCCGTTTTGAGGCCCTAAACGACGTTTTTCGGTATCAAATGGTCAAGAAAATATGAGTCTGTCCTAGACTTAGTATTATTTTAATGGATGTAGTCCTTGAATAGATATTTCTAACAATGTATCATGCGTATCAAACGGAGGTAGTATGCCAAAGTTACGACCCCGGGAAATTGAGGTACCAAGTTACCCAATGGGGCCCACATTCTGGTGTTTCACCTCCTAGGGTTAGGTTTTTTGATGTGTATGGTTTCCATTGTTTTTCAATAATATATATGCCTTTCAGCCTCATTGTAACACATAGTTTAGAGGCATGTAGCCGCCACATCTCTTCTCAGAGATAAGCTATTGTCACTCTAGCTAGTTTATTTCCATTCTGTATGTAAAATAGTTTTAGTTCTTTGATTAATGAAATGAAGTGTTATTTCCATTGCATCTTTGTTTCTATGGTTATTTGTGTATTCTTTTGTGTTCCTGCATAAATCTGGATCAATTCACCAGTGCTTTTTGGAAGGAGTTATTCAGATTGGTAGGGATAGAACTTGCTACAAGCACAAGTTATCATCCTCAGAGCGATAGGCAGACGGAGATCATCAACAAGTGGATTGAGGGGTATATGAGAAACTATGTAGCAGGGAAACATAAGACATGGATTAAATGGCTACACCTAGGAGAGTACTGCTACAATACTACCCACCACATGTCTATTAAAATGACACCTTTCAAGGCTCTATATGGCTACAAGGCACCGAATTTTACAGACTTGGATTTTGGAGACAGTAGGGCACTAAAGGCCAAATATTGGGTATAGGACAGTTAAGATATTCTCAAGGTTCTGAAGGAGAATCTGCAGGCATCTCAGAATCGACATAATCTATATGCAGACAGACCCGGGATTGAGAGGAGTTTTGAGTTTGGAGATCTAGTGTATTTATGGCTACAACCTTACAGGAAATCTTCCCTCAAGAAAAAAGGAGTGAAAAATCTAAAACCTCACTTCTATGGTCCTTACAAGGTAGTCAAGAAGGTTGGAGAGGTGACTTATGAACTAGAACTGCCAGAGGAAAGCAAAATTCACAATGTATTTCATGTATCCAACATCAAGAAAATAGTAGGGCAACACATTGCTCCATCCACCGAGATGCCTCCCTTAGATGATGAAGGGATTTTAGTATTGATTCTAGAGAGAATCCTACAGGTGTGAGAAAGGAAACTCTGAAACAAGGTGATTAGAGAGTACTTGGTAAAATGGAAAGAATTACCTATGGAGGATGCCACATGGGATGGAAATAAGGTATTGTAGCATCCTAGTTTGCAATTGCTTGAGGACAAGCAATTGCAAGCAGGGAGGACTATAATGTGCTCTTCTAATTAAGCAACAAAACACCCGCTAACCTCCTTAATTCCCATAGGTTCAAGCGGGTCTACATAAAAGGGAATTGACTGAGGACATTTGATACTTAGAATGGATCAGGACACTCATTTAGTATTCAAGTCATCAGTCTGATAAAGGAAGCCTTATTCCTTTAGGCTTAAAGTCAACATAAAATTAGAATTGCATGCATGCAAAAGTGAAGTGTAAACCCTAAAAGTGACATGCAAACCCTAAAAGTGCATGCTCATCTATTTAAGAAGGGTTATTGGACTAAAGGAGGTATCGATTATTATTATTGTTGATTGAGAGTTTTTGGGCAGGAGCAACAGTTGCAACAACAACATTTGGGGTTGAAGATGGTGTCTTCAGCTAACAAGGGTTCCGTAGTGAAACTATCTTCCCTATTCTCCTTCAGGGTATGCCATCCAAGTCTATCATCCACATTCATCTCATTTATCTGTATCCAAAGATTCAGCATCCTCTGGAATATTGTTTGTAGGTTCACGTGTGTAGTTGGGGGAATAACTAGAAAACCACAGAATAATTCGATGGGTCTCTAAATCCCATTTTATCTTCCATATAATGACCTTATCTTCACCAGCAGGGTCACTCCGTTACATTGAGTGATTACCAGTTCCTAGTTTGCTCATCCGAAGCATTTATTAGCAGATTCATGTGACGGGAGGCGTGAGAACCTAGACAGAAGATCAATTCACTAGGGGTCTTAGAGAGATCAGATCCTCAGCATGCACTGGTCATTCTCTTCGGGGAGGAGAGACCACCATTTCGGAAAAGTTTCAACTCCATCAGACACTCCCTTCACCAAAAACATCATCTTTAGCTGGGAGAGGGTTTCCTTTGCTGTTGGGGGTCAACACAAGGAAGGAAGCACCATTATCTCACATGTCCAACACTATATGCATGCGTCTTATCTCTACAGTATCATCATCTTGTTTATCAGTGGTAAGTGTACCATTTCTTTCTAAACTTTCCACCCTATAAATTCTCTAGTTTTGCTATATTCTAGGGCCTTTGATACGACACCTTGCATGCACATTAAAATTCAGTATTTTTTACCCACTTGAGTGTACTAGAAAACCCCATAATAGTAAAGTAGTAGAATATTATTATTTGGGATATTTCACACCAATAGAATCTCCATATGGTGTTGAAAAGTTTGTGTGAGAGCACCAGTGGTATGTTATGACGAGTAAGTGTGATTTCTTCAAGAATGAAATATAATGTCTTGGGCACATAATATCTAAGGAAGCAATAGAAGTGGACCCCAAGAATATAGAATCCATATCTATTTGGCGAACTCCAAAGAACACATCAAATTTAAGAGATTTCCTCCAATTAGCTAGCTACTATCACATTTTTATTAAAGGTTGCTTGAATATTGCATGCCCTTCATTAAAATTGTAGGGAAAAAGGAGTCAAGTTCCTCTAGGAAACCATGCATGAGAAAATAATTCAATAGATTAAGAGACTACTCAAAGTGTCTATGTTAACATACTCCCTAACCTTGATAAGGAGTTCCTAGTGTGCATTGATGCAAGTGGAGAAGGAATTGGAGTACTCATGCAGTAAGGGAGTCTAGTAATCTATGAGTCGAGAAAATTGAATGTTCATGAGTAGAAGTACCCAACTCATGACTTGGAGCTCCTTGGAAAAGTGCACGGCTTAAAGGCATGGTGACATTTTTTGATTAGAAATTTTTTTAGTACGAATAGACCATGAGAGATTAAGCTATTTATACTCTAAGAAACAATCAAACTCTAGACAATGACATTGGGTAGAATTCCTAAGCAACTATGAATCTAGCATATTGCACATAAAAGGGAAATAGAATTTGGTAGTAGATGCCTTGAATCAAAGACAACATATAGGCACAATTTCACAAGTTCAATAGGATCTAAGGACAATGATCGAGATGTGCTCCAGGGAAGGCAAATGGTGCCAAGAAGTATCCCAAATTCTATTACATAGTAATTATTGGGCAAAGGAATAAGTTATAAATTATAATGACTACCACATATTTGAATATGGAGTGTTACTATGGAGGAATTGAACTTATGTGCTAGACTATAAGGAGTAGAAAAGGCTAGTGTTTCATGAAGTGCAAAAAATTCTCCCAGTCCCAAAAACCCATTATACCAAAGGAATTATCAACGGTATGAAGTAACAATACCACTAGTCAATACTAAAGTTAGAAACTACTACTTATGTGACTAAGTGTTTAGAATGTCAACAAATAAAGGTGGAAGTGGAGAAGTTCAACTCCCCTAAAGCCTCTTGAAAATAGGAATATATATCATTGGACATCATATCTAGATTACCAAGTACTTTTAGCAATAATTACTTGGTGTTGGTAGTATTCAACCATGTAACTAAGATTTCCGTTTTCATTCTAGTCAAGATTACTCATCGAGCATGCGATATCACCTACATATTCATCTAAAGGTTGCATTGTGTGCCAAAATAAATTGTAATAGAGCACAATTCAAAATTTACCTCTAATTTTTGGTATATTTTGTTTTGTGGGATATTCGTGACACTAGGCTTTAATGTAGCTTGCCATCCATAAACAAATGGTCAAATGAAAAGGGTCAATTGAATTTTTGAAAATATGCTTAAAATGTATGTAATGAAGCAACCAAGGAGTTGGGAGAACTACCTTCCATTATTGTATTTTTCCTACAACAATGGGTATCATCATTCTCACTAGAAACATCGATTTGAGGTCTTGTATGGAAGCAAGTGCAATTCATGAATCAATAGGCACAACCTAGTAGCACGACTAACCCAAGGAAGTGCCACCCTAGAAAGTATGGAAAGTATAATAAAGCATGTATAACAAGGTCTAAAGAATGCATAGGATATGCATAATAGCTATGTAGATCAAAATAGACCAGAATAGATTAGAATGGACCTTCTAAGATGTAGAAATAATGTTTCTTAGAGTCAATCTAGAAAGAATCCCTCTGCACCTAGGAAAATGGAAGAAGATGGACTGAAATGTTGTTGATATTTTGAGATTTTGGCTTAGATGTTTGTTGTTTCTTACGAATTTCTCTTTACCTCACATGTGATGAGTCAAGATGTTCCCCATGTATCCTTGCTTATGAAATATGTTCCTAACCCTAACCATGTGTGGGAATATTGTTGCTATATAGATGATGAACATAAGAGAGTTTCTCGTTGAATCCCTTATCATTGTTGATACTTAACAATGGCACTAAAGGAATAGAGTCACGGGGTGGATCAAAATATATTGGTAGCACTTGGAATATGACACATGGGAATTAGAATCAAATATTAGAAAGTCTTACCCTTGTTTGTTTACTGATGATTCGACATCGAGGTCGTAGCCATTTTTTAAGGGGGAGGATTGTGGCATCCCTAGTATATGACCACTATGTGGATCATGATTCTCATAAATGGTTAGTTATTATGCATCTTGTGGTGGTTATTAGGAGACGATGTTTAAGACTCAATAACTCCTTGTTCTATGTTGATTTTAATGAATATTTATCCTTGAAACATGTGTTTACATTATGTTGTAATGAGTATTTACTTAATTAAAAATTCCCTAATAGGAATGTTGAGAACTTATGTTATGACGATGGCATATACATGTATCCATGATCATATACTTTTCTATAATAAAACAGTTTTAGATCGTGATTATTATAATGATTCATAATGCATGTGTTATGGTATTATTGGAAAAGCTAACCTCATGTAGGTTGAGACATTATGAAAATGTTAGAAATTGCATCCAAGGGAAAGAGGTTGATGTCCAATGACATCATAAATTCCCAATTTTAGTGCCTAATAAGACTTGGGAAGGAAACAAACAAAAAAACTAATTTCAAAAGTTAACTAGGATAAAAAGCCTAACTTAGGAAAACTACATATTACCTTTTGTTCACTTTGTAATGCTTATATTTTTCCCCTAGTCCTACTTTATTCCCATGTTTGATCTGGTAGGGGAATGGGAAGGCCAAGAAGCATTCTTAGGATGGCACCAATACGCCCTTAAGAGATTAGAAGAAAGAGCACTATGTTGTGTGAGGTTGTTGGCCAAGGAGGAATGTTGAGATTATTATGTTTAAGTAAGAGATCTAATTTTGGATTATGTTGACGACAGAGTAGAGTGATAGTTACTGTAGATTGATATATGTGGATTACATAGGCTTCGAGTGTACTTTCCTAACCAAGGGTGCCAATTTTCATTGATCTTGGAAATCATTATTTTTGGTCCCTTGGGATGCCCCTGCCATCTATGATACTCTCCTAACCAAGGGTTTTCATCAAGAATGAGAGGTAGTAAAATATTTGCAAAGGTTCATCACTATGATGTATGATACTTTCCTAACTAGGGGTATTCATTATCAGGTAGAAGGGGTGATCATTGTAAATCTGGGAGTCTCTTCACCACGTTATGGCTAACCCATTGGATACTCGATCCTTGGATTATCTTTTAAGTTGAGTCAGCCATCGATGGAGTGCTCTATGTTTCCTTCCCTCACCTCTATGTTGCAACTACCTCCCAAGCTTAATGTGGGCCCCGTTGGGTAACTTTGTACATCAATTTCCTGGGGTCGTAACTTTAGCATACTACCTCTGCTTGACGCACATGATATATCATTAGAAAGATTTGTTTAAGGACTACATCCATAAGCAACAAATATTGAGTCCAGAACAGACTCATATTTTCCTGACCATTCGATGCCAAAAAAACGTCGTTTAGGGCCTCAAAACGGCTCCGGAAGTTTAGGACCCGAAAACTGCCAAAAATAGTAAATTGTGCTACAATTAAGGAAATTGGAAAACTGAAAGAAACAATGGTGGGGGTCCAAGAGGAATAGGTGGGTGGCCACCAATATCCTCATGGATCATTCCTCCCCCATTAGGAAGCAATGGTCCCCATTATGTTGAGTTCCTCCATGAGATGAGGAAACTTTTGTTGAACTTGGTCCCTGGTGAGCCACTTTCCCTAGTGAAGGAGTTGGCCTGCTTTGACAACTCGATATGGCTGGATCTTCTGCTGCTGGTTGTTCTTGATCTGTGTGTCCATAATCCGATCAGTGGTGGCTTCTTCCATGCAGTCGGGGTTTAACTCTGTTGGTGTGAGTTGTTCTGCCACGTCTGATGTGTCCAGTAGAGGTGGAAAGTAGGGTTGAAGGAGGTCCACATTGAACACTGGTTGCAGACCAATAAATGGTGGAATATTGAGCTCGAAGGCATTGTCCCTGGTAACCTTGGTGATGGTGTATGGCCCATATCGAAGCAGGCGAAGCTTGCGGTGGGGTCCAGCAAGGCGCTCCTTCTGCAAATGTAGCCACACTTTGTTGCCCACCTGGAAGTTGTGTTGCACCTGATGTTGATCATGTCGTTGCTTGTACTTAGCATTGGATCTATCCAGTATGTCATGAACATGTTGGTGAATGTGCTGAATGTGCTCAATGAAGTTGTTTTCCTTGGAAACTTTAGACTGGATATGAGTTGAATCAGCCTGAGTAGTTGCAAATGGCATGGCTACGTCAATGGGACATAGTGGCTGGAATCCCAAGTCCACCTGAAAGGGGCTATGGTTGGTTGAGTTGTGGAGGGCCTAGTTATAGTTGTGTTGTACATAGGGGAGGCTCTCATCCCATGTGCATGGATGCTTTGAGTTGTACATGCGCAAAATGTGTACGATCATCCTGTTGACGATTTATGTCTGGCCATCAATCTGGGGATGGAAAACTGTGGACTTTGTGAGCTTGGTGTCTAGCATTGACCATAGGATATACCAGAATGTACTAAGGAACCTGTTGTCCTGGTATGAGATTATAGACTGTGGGATCCCAAAGTGTACCCACACTCGTTCAAAGAAGAGTTTAGCAGTGGCTTCTGCTATGATATTCTTCTTGCAGGCCACCATTATGGACATCTTTGAGAATCTGTCAACGACCACAAACACATAGTCATTGTCGTGCTTAGTAGAAGGAAGTCCTGACATATAATACATGGAGATGGATTCCCAAGGTCGACTAGGGGTAGGCAACGGAGTATAGAGGCCTTGCTTCTTGATGGATGGTTTGGCAATGGCGCAGGTAGTGTAGGATCGGATGTACTTCTCGACGTCCTGTCAAAGGTTCGGCCAATAGAAATACTTCTGCAGTACTGCCACTATTTTCTCAACCCTGAAATTCCCAACGACCCGACTGTAGTGCGCTTCCCAAATCATCTTGGCATGCTCACTTGAAGGAACACAAAGGTGTCCCATGTGACACAGTAGTACATCCTGGAGGTGAAATTTTGAAACCTGGTTTCCCTCCAAGAGCGTCTGGTATGTGTGGCTGAATTCAGGAGCGCTCTTGTAGAGAAGCGTCCCATCAGAGTCTCATGCCCACAAGAGTTGAGCACGGTCGTTATCACCACGATCAGTGGTTGGCTAAGGCAGTCTGCAACATTATTAGTGCTTCCCTTCTTGTACTTGATGTTCAAATGAAAATGTTGTAGATATGTGGACCACTTCTGATGGTGATCATTCTGTAACTTCCCTTGTGTTTGCATGAACTACAGGGGTCTGTGGTCTATGTGGATGATCGTTTCCTTCCCCAAAATGTAATGTTTCCATTGTCGGCAAGCATGTTCAATGGAATACATCTCTTTTTCATAAGTGGGATATTTGCGGACAATGTCTCATTATGATATGCCACTAGATGCCCTTATTGAGTAAGGACTGTCCCAATAGCATAGTCAGAGGCATCTGTCTCGATCTCAAATGGTTGTTGCAAGTCTGGAAATGTGAGCACTGGGGCACAACATAGGCGATGTTTCAATTCTGCAAATGCCTTCTGTTGAGTTTTCGACCAAAAGAATTTTTCTTTTGCTTCTCCCTTGGTGACTTGACTCAAGGGCCAAGTGATATGAGAGAATCCCAACACGAACCTGTGGTAGAAATTAGCAAGGCCCAGAAAGCTGCGAAGCTCTGTTAGAGTAGTTGGGGCTGGCCAATCTCGAATGACTTGGATCTTGTTTGGATCCACATGTATCCCATAGTCATCAATAATGTATCCCAGATACTGAACCTGGGTCATGCCAAAAGTGCACTTATCTAAATTGGCACACAACTTGTGCTGCCACAATGTTTGGAGGACCTGTCGGATGTGGTGGAGGTGCTCTTCCCACGTCTGGCTGAAGATTAGGAAATCCAAATACACTACTACAAATGAGTTGGTGAATGGCCACAAGATGGCGTCCATCAGTCTCATGAAGGTTGCAGGAGCATTTTTCAGCCTGAAAGGCATGACCAACCATTTGAAAAGGCCCTCCTTGGATTTGAAGGCAGTCTTCCACACATAAGTCGGTTTGATCGGTACCTGGTGATACCCGGACTTTAAGTCGATATTGCTAAAATATTTTGCCCCTTGAAGCTAGTCTAGGAGGTCATCAATCCGTGGGATCGGGTACCTATTTCGAACAGTGATCTTGTTCAGCGCCCAATAGTTAATAAAGAGTCTCCAAGTCCCATCCTTCTTCTATACCAACACGGTCGGGATCCCACAGGGTGATGAACTTGGCTGAATGTGACCCTTCTGTAGCAGCTCCTGAATTTTCCTCTTGATTTCATCATTCTCCAGAACAAAACGATGATAGATCGGTCCATTGGGCTGTGGCACACCTGGGGTCAGATCGATGGGGTGCTTGACCTGACAGTGGGTGAGGTGAATATGTCTCGGTACTCCTCCACAACCTTGTCCATTTGTTTTTGTCATGCGGAGGGGCCTTGTCTGGAGGTTGTGGCAACGATCTTCTTCTTTCCCTAAGGGTGGATCATCAATAAAACAAACTTCATTTTTTTGGAAATGAGCTTACTGCATTGTTTTGCGGTAACCAAAGAGATAGCGGTAGGGGGTGGTACCTCTGGTATTCTGTACAAATTATTTTCCAACGTAATAATAACAGCGCGAGGTCAAGACTCATACACAACATGTCGCTTCCATAAGTATGGTTGACCTAATAATACATCACAAACATCAAGAGGAGCAATATCACATAACACCTCATCGGTGAAGGGCTTGATGCTGTAGGGAAGTCGACACTACTGGCTGACGCGGAGATCTCGTCCTTGGTGAAGCCACCCAATGGTGTACGGCTGCGAGTGTGTTGTGGTCAGCAAACCCAACCGCTTCATGAACTCTACTGAAATTAGGTTCTTTTGGCTCCCACTGACGAAAATGAACTGTAGCGGGGAACTCTTTACCCACATCTGGGAGTGGAAAAGATGCTCCTCCTCCTCTGAATCTTCTGGTTCTTCCTTTTGGATCTTCATGGTGGTAACAGTGGCGTTGGGCTCTGCATCGATAATCTTATTCCCTCTGGCATTCCCCTTCTCAGGTTCTGATTCAGTGTCAGAGTATGCATTTGATTCAGAAGCCTTTATCTTGGCCACTAGTGACTGCTTAGCCTGACACTCACTTGTGTTGTGAGTGGGGCTCTTATGGAACTCGCACCACTTTCCCGCTTCCTTATTCGGCTTTGCAGTGTTGCTCTTTGCTTGTGGCTTTGGAAAGTTTTCTTGAGTTGCCATGCCTTGGATGTGTCCTTGGTTCTGCAGTTTGGGGGCACCTTTCCCTTGCTTCTGATTCACAGATCCAAAGTCTCACTTTTTTTGTTTGAATTTTTGCTCAATTTTGGCAGCGTACCGATATGACGTACCAAGCGAGGAGATGTTGAGGAACTCCATTTACTCCTGAATGTATCTATGCAGACAACTATAGTACTTCAGCACCAAATGTTTTTCTAAATATTTGATACCCAACTTGGTGCGCAGGGTATGGAACAGATTCATCGGCTCATGCACATCTTGATCTCTTTACTGTCGTAGCATAGTCCATTGGATGTACTTGTCCTCATAGCTCCCCACTGGATAATATTGTCCCTTTATGGAATCCTGGAAAGAATTCCAAGTGGGTAAGACCGAGAACAGAGAGGGTTCCTCCTCATCATTTCTCTCACAGTAGGTTTCCCACCAGTCCTTGACATGGGGGGCGGCTTTGAGTAGAGAAAAAGTAATCTTTTCCCAATCAGAAAAGTCATGAACCGAGAAATATCCTTCTAATAAATTCAACCATTTATCTATGGTTTCTGCATCTATTCAACCATCAAATATGGGAATGTTGAAATTTACTTGTACCTTAAAAGGGGTTGCAGTGGCTGCTAGATGCAGATGCGCCACCAGTGGGAAGTCGTTGAAGGATCTGGGCGAAGTTATCCATCATCGCGTTCCTTTGTTTTTCAAGGGCCTCCTTGAGCAACATTTTGATAGGATCTTCTGCGCCCTCATATTTCTTTTCATCCCCCATGGGTGGCCGTCAGGATTTGCGAGGCTGATCTTGCAAAGGTTCAACCAGATCGAGCCCTAACTCTTTATACCCCGCCCTCGTTGGGGACATGCAAAGAAGGATCGAGAAAGAGCAGATTGCTCTGATACCACTGATCCGGATTTATGCAGGAACGAAACATAATACACAAATAACCATAGAAACAAATATGCAGTGAAAATAACACTTCATTTCATTAATCAATAACTGAAACTTGTTTACATACAGAATGGAAATAAACTAGCTAGAGTGTTGGTAGCTTATCTCTGAGAAGAGATGTGGCGGCTACATGCCTCTGAAATCTATGTTACAATGAGGCTCGAAGGCCTATATATTATTGAGAAACAATGGAAACCCTACACATCCAAAAACCTAACCCTAGGAGGTGAAACGCCTTATTGTGGGCCCCGTTGGGTAACTTGGTACATCAATTTCCCGGGGTCGTAACTTTAGCATACTACCTCTTTTTGATGTGCATGATATATCATTAGAAAGATATGTTTAAGGAATACATCCATAAGTGGTAAATATCAAGTCCACAATGGACTCATTTTTGCCGAACCATTTGATGCCAAAAAAATGTCATTTAGGGCCTCAAAACGGCTCCGGAAGTTTAGGAACCAACAACTGCCAAAAATAGTAAATTGTGCTACAATTAAGGAAACTGGAAAACTGAAAGAAACCATGGTGGGGGTCCAAGAGGAATAGGTGGGTGGCCACCAATATCCTCCTGGATCATTATGCCAATAACACCAGCAAGTTGTGGCATGAGAGATTTGGGCATCTCAATTTCAAATATATCCAACAACTCCACAATGACCAAATGGTTGAAGGCTTGCCTCTCATCCATGGAGTATGTCCTGGATGCTTGGTAGGTAAGCATCCAGAGAAGAGGTATGAATTTGGGAAGGCAAACAAAGCTACCTCTATACTTGATATGATACACAGTGATGTTTTAGGACCTATGCCTACAACTTCAAACAATGGTTCCAGGTGTTTCCTTACTTTTTTTTATGATTGTTCCAGGTTTTGTTGGGTATATTTTATGAAACATAAATCAGAGGTATTGGAAATTTTTAAAGTTTTTAAAGCCTTGATTGAAAATAGTTTGGGAAAGAAGATCAAGTCCATTAGATCAGATAATGGAGGTGAATACATTAAGAGATATTTTCAACAGTATTATGAATCAGAGGGGACTCTAATGGAACACTTTGTTCCATACACACCACAACAAAATGGTGTATTTGAGAGGAAAAATAGATCATTGAAGGAGATGGAAACCTGTCTTCTCCAAGCCAATAATATTCCTCCTTCTCTTTGGGATGAAGATGTAAACTATGCTTCATACATACAGAATAGAGTGCCTCACAAATATGTGATTGGGGCAACTCCACTCGAAGCATTGCATGGGCATAAGCCCGATGTCTCTCACTTGAGCATCTTTGGTTCCAAATCTTGGGCTAGAATACCTATGGACAAGAGAAAGGCCTTCCAAGCCCAGAGTAGTGAATGCATGCTACTAGGGTATGTTGAGGATGCAAAAGCATATAACCTAATGGAGTTTGCAACTAGGAAGTGCTTCATAGAACACAATGTTCAATTTGGAGAAGATCAGTTGCTTGATCCAGAACCATCCGAAGAAAAATGAGGTATAAAGACTCTTCCATTTCCAATTGATGATGATATTTTGTCTTATGTTTCATATTCAAATGAAGAGGAACAAGACCAACATGCTCTTGATATTGAGGCGATACCTCATGAGAATCTAGATCCAGATCCAACTACCATTCCAAATTAGTGGCCTAAGCCTTAATGGGCCCAAAAGCTCATTGAAGCATTGGGGATGGTGCTGGGAATCCAAAAGACAAAAGGAGAACAAGGTCCTAGTATCAGAATGAACATGTTGCACTCTCTCACACAACTTCGCTATCTACAGAGTGGTGCAAGAAACTTCTAGGGAAATGCTACTTGATGATGGCGAATGATCACCAATTTGGCCCACTAAAGAACAAAATTGATCATTCCATTCCTCCTCTAAAAAGAAGAAACACAAAGGACATTCATTAGATCGGAAGAAAATTGAGAGGTTCACATGCACCGTCTTAGGATGTTGTTGCACATAAAAACCAAGCTATTGCATTTGCTGCTGCATAGTGCTGCAAATTGCGACAAAATTTTACAAGTTATTACCCAAAGAGGAAATTTTTCTCTTAAGTATAGCATGTTTTTCCTAATTTACTTCTTTTTAGAGGGGGGATTTTTCCCATGAGGTTTTCCCCATTTTCATTAGTTTATTAAGAAGTTTTTATTTATTTTAGATTGTATGGGTGAATTTTGTTCTAGTTGTTAGGGCCCAAGTTGTCCAAGTTAGGATTAGGGAGGTGTTAGGATTATATAATCCTTCCTTTTCCATATATAGTCTATTTGATCATCTTGTCTTGCTGGAGTAATTTGGGTTAGTTTGGTGCCACCATGATATAGGTGCCACTAGTGCCATTGGTGCCACCAGTGTCAATCCCTACATTCTAGGATCCACTCTGAGTGCCACAAGCAGCCTCCATTAGTTGGTTGTGGTAGGTAGAAAGTTATGCTGATTCAAACTCCAGTTAGATCACTCTCAATTAGTCTAGCGCTAGTTTTGCATGGCTACATGGGGAAGTAGTGCATTTTTCCACCTACCTCATCAGTTTAGCTGGTTTAACTAGTTTAACTTATTGTTAGACTGATTTAGACATCATGATGTAGAATAGTGGCTCCCAAGCAATGATTTAGATAGTCTTAGTTAGCCATTCAGTCAAATTGAGTTGGTAGATTCAAATCTTATCCACATGATTTGAATTCTCCTTATTGTAATACTGTTGTATTACTGTTTAATTAATGAAGATTAATGTTGTAATTTACTGATCAATTCTTATCATATTTGTGTTGTTCAGTGTACATTGTTCTTGACATTCCACTGGATAATCCACTTCACAATTTCCCTCATTTTCCTATAGATCAATAGGTTCACAAATTCAACACTGAACTTCATCAATAAAGAGTGTTTTCCTTCCATCATTGTCTTAGTACATGCTTTTATTGTTATGAGTTATGATCTATATTATTGTTTGTTTGCAAATGCAATTGTATTATGGTCATGTCTCTTTTATATAACAATAGAAGATATTGTGAGGCAATATAAACCTTTGTTACAAGTGTTGAATATCAGAAAGCAAGGAGCATCTAAGAGGAAGACTTAAATATTGGATCAATCGTCTGGAACAAGGTACATATCCCATTATCTCTTATTCTTTGTTTTATGTCTCTGAACCCTTTTTTTCTGCAAGTCATACATACAGTATGTTGGTGACCCTTTTACCCCAAGTCATAAGGTAGATATTCCCTAACAATAGAACTAGCGACTTCATTGGTGAGTCTAGTTTCTTTTGGGGTCTCTTCAATTGAGTTTTCTTTCTAGTTTTTGTTCTTTCTGTTTTTGTTCATGGATTGCAACCTTTTATCTTCATTCAGTCTTCATTATATCTTTAGGGTTCTTGGCCTTTTTGTTTTTATTTTTGAAAAATTTAGGAACCACTCGCGGGTTTCCTATACTCACAGTCGTGTTTTCTTAGTGAAATTGTGGGTTGTCTTGAGTACATTCACGAGTGTTTCGCGGTTCTGTCAAAGCATAGTCGCATGTTCATGTATCTAGGTGTACAAAGCTCTAGGATTTGCCTTCTTTGAACATTTTTTGATATCCCAACTGCTTTTGGGGATGTGTCCTTAGTGTCCACTTATCTGTTATCTGTTGCAAGTCTTTGTCAATTTTCTTTTGAAAGCTTTATTTTGGGTAGGTTAGGTTGAATGTATGTGTAAGATTCCTTTTAGGTCTTTCCTCTTACCATATTTGGTTGGAGTGTGAGTTCCTGAGTGTTTTGACCTCTATCAGTACTTGTATCTGTTCATTGTTGTCTGATTGCTTTAGTATTTCTTGACTTTTACTTCTTCCATTTTTTGATCAACCTCTTTTCGAATTTGAGTTGTTCAGTCCAAGTAGTTTTCTATCCAAACTTTGTGAAGTCTTCAAGGTCTGTGATTGTGAGATATGAATAGTGAATATTGCATTTACATATGTTCATTATTTTTTACTTACTTAGGTGCATTAAGTTGCATTTGACATTTTGATTTTTGAAAAATAAAACAAAAACAAAGCATTTAATTGCATTGATAGTCTTAGGTAAGCACATTGTACATTTATTTTTTAATATTTTTTCAAAAAAGAAAGTAAAAAGTCTTGTTTTTCAAAGTTCATTAGGTAATTTTCATTTGTTTTGAAAAAGAGAAAAATGAATTTGAATAGCAATTGTAGTTTGAAATCTTTACATAATTTATGCTTTTTCTTTCAGTTGAGTCATAACATCACAAGTTTCATCTCCACTACCCAGAGTAAAAATAACCCTAAAAAGAACACTTATGTAGTATTTGTATCTGAATATTCTCAATAATTACTCCATTGAATAATCAACCAATAAAAAATAACTCCATATTGAGAATATAAAATAAATATTGAAGATGAATGATGATGAAAGATTACAAAGTGAGTGCCATATATATATATATATTAATGGTAAAGGCACTTTGGATACCATCCATGAAAGGATGTGTCATTTTAGAATAGTTTACTAATAACTAATTGTTAATTATTAATTATTAATATCAATATATAGTAATACTAATAATTAATATTTATATTTATATATATAACATTGCCTTCTGGTTCATGATGCTTTGTCCTCAAAGCATACTTTATAAAAATCGTTTATAATTTAAATAATGTTCGTAAAACCATGGGATATTTCGTAAAACCGTGGGTTATTTCATAAAACCATTGGTGGAATTATGTTTTTTAACTTTCCCCTTTTATTTCTTTTGTTGATAATTATTTTTGTTTTTTGTTTTTCTTTTCTTCATTTTTCCCTCTCCTCTCTTTCTTGCTTCATATTTGGAGTGGAATTAATACTTCTTTAATGAAATTCAAATGGCCAAGGCCAATTTTTGGTCAAAAACCAATTTTTTACCAGAGAAACTCTGAATATGGATGGCTAAAAGCCACTGTGAGGTCAAAGACCTAAATTTAAGGAAACCTTAATCATTTTGGCAACAAGTCGGAGATCAGCAGAAGCCTTAGGAAGGGCTGACTCTGATACCAATTTAGTATCTATATCTGGATATTCTCAATAATTACTCCATTGAATAATCAACCAATGGAAAATAACTCCATATTGAAAATATAAAATAAATATTGAAGATGAATGATGATGAAAGATTACAAAGTGAGTGCCATATATATATTAATGGTAAAGGCACTTTTGATACCATCCATGAAAGGATTCGTCATTTAAGATTAGTTTACTAATAACTATTTATTAATTATTTATTATTAATATCAATATATGTTAATACTAATAATTAATATTTATATTTATATATATAACTGTTACGGTAACAGTAAAATACCAGTGTAACGGTATGATACCACTGCAACGGTAAAATACTGTTTAGTGTAACTTCTCGAACTTCCACATTCTAAAATATAAATAATCCACGAGTTGCTAAAATAGATATGATGAGTGATAAGTTACAGTTGAGGGTCTGCTATTTATATTTTGGCGGAATACCCTTTCATTAAGAATCATGTCTTTTTGTAAAGATGTTATTAATTATTATATATATATTGCCTTCCCCTTAAGGGAAGCTTTGTCCTCAAAGCTTCATTGACAACATCGTCGGATTTGCTTGAACTGTCATCTCTGGATCCTTTGCGACACTTGATGAGATAAGACGATACGAGTTATGGATTCTCCAAGAGAATTGTTGCATCATATCTATTGTGGTCCATCCCATATCTATTTTGATTGGACCTCTAAGATTGTTTTGGGAAACAGGTTGTCTCAATTGTTGCTTAGTATGTCGAATTGTTTGCTTGTCAACATAACTCTTTTGTGAATGTTTAGTGTTGACCATGTCATTGGTCAAAATGACGATTATAATTGGGATGTCTATAAGGCATATGTGTTGCTTGTTTTTCTTCCTTTTTAATTGCGGCGAGGATTGCCTTCACTTCGTCGACTTGACTTTGTTTTTCGGAGAGTATGGATGCTTCTCTCTGGATTTACGCTATTTTGTTCTCCAGTAGATTTTTTTTACTCTGAATCTTCTCAAACGTTTCATCTTGCGACTTTTTTTCCTCTTTTAACTTCTCGATTTCTTTTTCTAGCTCTTGATTAAGATTTAGAAGGCATTGATTTTATTCTTAATTTTCCAGGACTTTTCCTTCGATGTATTCATTCGAGTTGTCTTCCTTCTTGGTACTCTTTAACTTCTTGAGCTTTGTAACTAATAATTTATTGTGATTTCTTAATCAGTATATTTCTTCAGTTTTACTTGTTAATGTGTTATAGACTTTTGTAATTTCCAACTTGTGCGCTTTTTTTGAGTCTTCCTCTTTTTGCTGGAGTTCCTCAATCTGTTGCTGAAGGCGACAATTCTCTGCTTCTTGGCATCTTACTTTTGTCTGAATTTGCGTGATTTTGTCATTTTTGTCCTTGATGATTTTTTTTAATCGTTTTATTTCTTCGTTATTCTCGACTGTATCTTTCATTATTTTTTGGTTTTGTAGATTCTGATTGGTATATTTTTTACTCATTAATTCCTTAGAAATATCCAGCTTCGTCGTGTCAAATACTTTGTGAATTGCTACTTGTAGTTGGGACTGCAATTCTGATTTAGACTTCGCCATAATTCCTGACTTCTGGTGTTCTTTCACAATAGTTGGTTTTCCTTTTGACTGACTTCTTGTCTTCTTCGATTTTGTCTTGTTTTTCTTTACTTTTGTAATTGAATAATTGTACTTAATACAATTATTAAGTAATAATAATAATAATATTTTTTTCTTTTCTTTTTGAAGGTTGATAAGTACTTCTTGTAGATTGGGTGGTTGCGAGGAATGATTGTTACCTTCCCCACCTAAGTTCAAATATCACTTGCTTCTTAGTAGCAATCATTATGTACTTTTAGAATTTTTTTTCCCTTAAGTTTGTAAAATTCTAGTAGATTGGGTAGTTGGGAGGAATGAGTGTTACCTTCCCCACCTAAGTTCTAATCTCACTTGCTTCTTAGTAGTTATTATTATGCACTTTTATATTCAAACCCAAACCCACTTTAAGAAACCACGTGTGGTTTCACTTTTACCCCTTTTATGTTTTACTTTTATCTTTTCTTTTTTAACTTTTTTTTCTTTGTTTTTTTCTTTGTATTTTGTTTCCTTTTTTTTTCTTTTGACTTTCTTTTCTTTTTTTACTTGTTCAAAGATCATAAATTTAGGGACTCCCTAGGATTATGATTAAAAATCATGATATGGCCAAAGGCCTGGATCACAAACTAGCTATGATACCAAATGAAGTGAATATTTATTCACTTCACACAATCAATATTACCAGAACACCTGGAATATTCGATAAGCCATTAATAGGACAAATATATATTAATAAATTGATAGATAAGTGATAAGTTACAATTGAGGGTCTGCTATTTATATTTTGGCGGAATACCCTTTCATAAAGAGTCATGTCTTTTCATAAAGACATTATTAATTATTATATATGTGTGTGTGTGTGTGTTGATGTTTATTATTATTATTATTATTTTATTATTGTTTGTTGTTATTATTTAAGTTTGTTACAACTTATTAATTAAAATTAACTAGTAACATTTTCTTTTTAGGGACTACACCAACTAGCTTAGGCTAGGGTCTTGGAATATGTAATCTAAAACTATCCAAGATCATTTAAAACTCAGACATAGTGACTTGTCTCTTAGTAAATCCAAGTTTATGAAAGGATCAAGCGAAAATTTCCTCTAACATGGGAGTTAAGCATGAGGTCGTGTGAGGACTTAGTTGCAAAGATACCCCTCCAATTCTTAGTTCAAACATACACCAATACTACTATGCATTCAGAGATTCATCCAGTACCACCTTTTGGCCCCATGTGGTGCCAATACTATTTGGATTTTGGGATTTGCTACCTTGCCCATGCACATCAATCGGACCTGCGGTTGTTCTGCCTAAATCTTTTTGTAGATTTTGTAACCTTAGTATCTTGACTTAGGGATCTTTCACAGGTGTCGGTGGAAGGATATTTCCACTGAACCTAGGGCGTACTTGGGAGGAAACCCTAGACAACAATTTGGGAGGGTGGTTTGGTGATTTAAATGCTTACACCCAAAAAACTCGCCATGGGACCCTAGGTAATTGTTATGGGCCCTCATCATCCTAGATGTTCCTTTGGATGGTATATCTTTTACCTTTCTTGGTTTGTGATACTTAGGAAAATTTTTAGTTGTGTGCTCTTTGAATTGCTTGTGATCTAGTTTGACCTCTAGGTGTGTGTGAATAAAATCTATAGTTGTGGAGGATCAACCTCCTCGTATGTAACACCTCGGTTTTGACCCCATGGTATTGAATTGCATATGATGTAAATATTGTATTAAATCATGGTGTGGAGCTCAAGGCAAAGGCCCCACCATGGGTTCAGTGTTTTATGTTCGGTGATTAAAATCGATGTCGATGGTTTATGTGCTACCCAAGCACAATATGTTTGAGACATTATGTAAAATGCAAATTAATAAAAATACCACAACTAGCTGTATGTTGCAACGTTAAAGAGATGGGGGCATGATTTCACAAGGAATATGGAGGGGGGAAATAATTAAACCCTTGATCCTAGGGGAAAAACCATGTCTAAGGGGAAAAACCCATAAAATGGTTCACTACCCTTTTTGTCTTTTATGCCCAATCATCTAAGTGGGTGAAGGGGAGTTATTGCCATGGGGCTCGGGAGGTGTGGGCAGCCGTCAATTCTGGCAGGGTCGTTAGTCTTGGAAACATGCATGCCCAAGGGAGAGGACTCTCCCATTACCCATCATGTGGAAGAGGGAGCCACATTCCTCATGCAGGCACATAGCCATTTTCCTCGCTCACGCAGGGGGTTTTTCCTCACACAGCGGGAAGCTTGTAGATCTCTCCTTCCCCCATGATTTTGTTGTTGTGGGTGTGTGATACCTTCAGGCATCCACACTTTTCTCTCCCTCACATCCTTGGAGCTGTCATGTGTTCTGCATGGACGTTTTTGTAGTATTCTTTTTTTTTACCCAGGGCTAGGAAGTGTCTCTCTTAATGTCCAGTTGTTGGGATCACTCCTGGGCATTTTTGTGTGATTCCCACGTCTCCACGATTGGGGATTTTCATTGTTGTGGTTGCACAATGAATAGAGAAGAAGACCCACAAATTTGGGGGTGTTGTTGAGTTCGTTTTGGCCACGTTAGGGCCATAAAGGACTCTGGAAATCGAAGTGATGCTAAGGGGGTTGCTTTACCCATTGTCATTTACGTTCTTGGTTGAAAAACATTTTTTATCAATCCCAGATCTTGCAATTGTTGTGTATGCCTCTGTTGTTTTGGTTTAAACTATTTTGGGAATGGAAATGGGGTCTGAACTAGCTTGGGAAACCTAGTGGAAGAAAGAACTTCACTAACAGAATTAGAGGGTTGGCTTTCCTCTTTGTACACCCTGAATAGCACTGGAAGGGAAGGCATAGCCCAAGGGACTGTGTAGCAGAGAAGGGAATGCTTCCTTATGTTGGGTGTGCAGATGTTTTAGAAGCCAGGCTAGATCTAGTGTAGGTGTCCATAGCTCTGTGGTTGAGCTCACTAGATTAGCAGTCAGCCTTGCCAGCTCCTTTGTAGCCTGATAAAACGAACTGTGTTGGATTGGTTGAGTTTTGTTGCACCCTTGTGATGGCTTGGCAGAGTAAGTCCAAGGAACCATCTATTAAATTGGATGATTATGTGTTTGATGCATGGTTTGGGCTTGGCTAAGTAATTCCAAGGACCCCAGCATGTGAAACCAATGATGTGTTGGCTTGACTGTGGATGTATGGTTTTGGCTATGAGTGAGCCTAGTGTTGGGCCTAGTGCCTTGTGGAATCATGCCTAGCTCAGGGGTGGTAGTTTTGCTGAGAGATTGATGAGCACACTAGCCTATGGTTGGGTGGAACGTTGTAGTGAAGTAGCTAGTTGCGAGACAAGCTTATTTCAAGATAAGTATTCTTGTGTATTTTTATCTTTGCAATTGCATTTGCTTATGAGTTATTGTATTTGATTATGAGTTAACATGAACATATTGAATGCTTAAAAGGATGTTATTGCTTCCACTGTATATTTCATGTTTAATACTTAATGCATGTTAATGATTTATGCATCTTTTATGTTTTAAACCCAATGCATGTTTATGTTTTTATGTTCATGGGGCTATTTTTCTCGTTTGACAGCAGCAGTGTGTTAGTCGTGTCCTCTCCATCGTCAGGATGAGGGGTGGGGATGTGACAATGTGGTATTAGAGCTCAAGGTTGCAGCTTTGGGCCTCAATGGTCTAAGTTGAACAGCTGACAAAGAGGCAGGATCAACCTCTGTGATCAGGAGGAAGAAGAGGCAGGCAGAAAAATCCTGAATTTTTCTAAGTGTCAAGCATTCCTCTTCTTATGTGGCAGTTGAGAAATCCAAAGATGAGTCGCAGTGGTGGCTGTGTTGTCTAAAGCGAGCCGTAGTGGCGGTTATGTTGTCTAAAGGGAACGGCAGCGGCGGCTAGGTTTCCAAGAGACAGGTCGATTCAGCGGTTGTATTGTCCAGTTTTTTCCGACACAACGGACAGTTCCACATGAATCTCATCGATGGTAGTGGAAAGACATGGAGAAAATTTGAAAATTTTTCTAAGTGTTGAAATCGGTGGAGTTCGGGGAAATTTTGCCAAAGTAGCGACAAAAACTTCAAAATATTTCTGCAATGGCAGAGGGAATTTAATGATTGAGCCGCAACAGCGGCTGGGCTGCCAAGAGTTGAGCCATAGTGGTGGCTTAGGCTGGATGAAGACTAGCCGCAATGGCGGAAGGCTAAGCAAATGTGAGCTGATGCACCTCGGCTGAGGCAAGCTGACGAAAAATTTCTGAAATTTCTCTAAGTATGGAAAATCAGAATAAAGATGAAAACTTTTCTGATGCGTGGCGACAGCTGGAAGTTTAGATTTGTATCGACAAGCAGCATTTTGAAGTCATACATGGAGCCACAATGATGGCTGGAAGTGGAAGTTTGCATCGATGAGCGTCGGTTGGGTCGAGCCGACGAGTGGTGGTTGAAGTATGAAGATGTTTTCAACGCAGCGGTGGAGGAAGACTCGAAAAGTTTTTCGCTATGGTGAAAGACTTGATTGAAAGGAATCGGGTGAAGTCGCCGATGCATGTCGGGAAAAATTTGGAGAAATTTGTTGTAGCATCAGATGAAACTTCGGAAGTGTTCCGGTGAAGTGGAAGAAAAGTAATATTGTCTTCCGCAACGACGGATGAAAGTCAAAATTCTCTCTGCAACGGCATCAGGATGGCCAGTTTGTCAATCGGGAAAAACTTGAGAAGTTTTCCAGTATGTTGAAAGAAAGGTAAAACTTTTTCTGCAACAGTGGAAAGGATCCTTCGGAGGAAAACTGGAAAATGTGTTGAAACATGGATTTTGACAGGTTTTTAGTGGGTTCTGCAAGGGTCAGAAAGATGAAAATTGGCAATGTAGTTATGTGCCAGATTGCACGAAATAGAAATATTTACAAACAAACAAAAAATGAGTATGCTGGCCTCAACCCACCCTGTAGTGGCGAAGCCACAAGGGGGCAAGCCCCCTTGATCCCCGTCGTCCCCTTGAGATAGTTAGTTGAATATGATAAGAAGAGAAAGGAAGAAAAAAAAATGTACAAGGCCATTCTATAAAATAGAAAATCATTATGTTATAGATGAAGGGACGCCATATGAAGATGGCATTAAAGCACATTTAGATAGTGTATATATGCAGGTTGTGAAGCATAAAAAGGATGCTTGAGCAAAGATAGAATTGGGTAATTGACAGGGAAATATGTTCACTATTGTGAAGCTAAAAATATGGGTCAGGAAGCAGGGATCATTCCTAAAATTTGTAGACCACCATGCAAGTCATAACTCAACTGTGGTGGAAGTTGAGGGTGAGATTGATGGGCAGATTGTTCTGTTTTGATTGACCCTGGATCCACTCATAGCTATATCACCCTTGGAATTGTGAGATGTGCACTTCGAAGAAGTCAAAGCATAGAATATCATGGTCAGCTCAACTAGCCATTAGAACCAGAAGAATGTCAGTGTGGTGGTAATGAAATATCCATTAGTCATGGATGGGTTAGCCACCTGTGCAGATATGAATGTTCTGCCACCTGATTCTTATGATGTCCTCATTGGAATGGATTGGTTGGAAGCACAAAGAAAAAGGCTTGATTGTTACAACAAGACCTTTGAAGTGCTTGGATGAAGAAGCAACCTAATGGTTGTGAAAGGCATTCCAGAAGTGATCTTTGGGAGGAAGTCTTCAGTAATGCAGCTGAAGAAGTTCTGTGGGAAAGGTTGTAGAGTGTATGCAACTCATGTTAATTTGGAGGCAACAGAGAATGAAGCTCCTAGAATGGAGGACCTTCATGTGTTGCAGGAATTCAGGGATGTTTTCCTAATGAAGTTCCAAGGTTCCTCCAAAGAGGGACATTGATCCCACAATTGAACTTATGCCAGGTAAAGCACCAATGTCCAAGACACCCTATAGGGTGAGTACACCATAATACTAGAGTTGATGATGCAGCTACAAGAGTTGTGGAAAAAAAAGTATAACAGGCCAAGCGTTTCCCTGTGGGGAGCGCCATATTGGTTTGAGAAAGAGAAAGATGATACACTCTAATTGTGTATTGGCTCAGATCATTGAACAAGGTCATTATGAAGAACAAGTATCCTTTGCCTAGGATTGATGATCTCTTTGATCAAGTGAGAGGATCAAAGGTATTTTACAAGATTGACTTGGGGTCTGGTGACCATCAGGTAAGAGTCAAGGATGAAGATGTTCATAAGACAACCTTCAGGGCAAGGTATGGTTCTTATGAGTTGTATTGGTACCATTTAGTTTCGCAATGCACCAACTACATTCATATGCCTCATGAAGAATAATTTCGGCAAGTATTTGGACAAGTTTGTTCTTATTTTCCTTGATGGCATTCTTATTTATTCTGAGAATGAGGAAGAACATGTGGAACATTTGAGGCTGACTTTGAAATTGCTTAGGAAGCATAAGTTGTATGCAGGTTTGAGCAATTGTGACTTCTATGAAGACATAATTCATTATTTGGGTCACATTATCTCAGATAAAGGAATATTTGTGGACCCTGAACAGATTGAGGCCATGATAATTTGTCCTACTCTAAGAAAGCTAACATATGTAAGATCTTTTGTGGGACGTTTAGGGTATTGCAAGAGCTCACTGAAGAAGATCCTACGTGTAAAAATGGAACCTAGGTATAGGCTGGAGAGGCCTGCATGTGAACTTGTATTTCCATGAAGAAATGGACCTTGTGTGTATGGGAATACATGTCACGTCCCCACCCTTATACCAACGAGAGGACGCGACTATAATGCTAACAATCAGGGAAATCTAGCCCCATGAACATAAAATAAAATGCATTGGAAATAAACATACACAGATGCATAAATTACTATCAAACAGCGGAAGCAATTTCATTCATTCATAGAATTTAACATGTTCATATGGATTTATAAAACAAACATAGTTGCAAGGATTTAAACACAAGAATACTTATCTTAGAAGAAGCTTGTCCCACAACTAGCTACGTCGCTGCAACGTTCCACCCAACCATAGGTCAGTGTGCTCATCAATCACTCAGCAACACTGCCACCCTCAAGTTGGGCATGATTCCACAAGGAATAAGGGGAAACCAGGAGGCTCACACGTAGCCAAGGATACACAAAACTCAGCCAAGCCAACACAGTTGGGTTTATTAGGATAATAGGGAGCTGGAAAGGTTGGATGCTAAGCTAGTGAGCTCAATCCAAGAGCTATGGACACCTACACCAGAACTAGCCTGACTTCTAAGACATCCACACACACCCAACACAAGGAAGCATCCCTTTCTCTGCTATGAAGTCCCTCGGGCCATGCCTTCCCTTCCAGTGCTATTCAGGGGCTGTAGAGAAGAAAGTCAGCCCTCTAGCTATGTCTGTGAGGCTCCTACATACACTAGGTTTATCAAGAGGGATCAAACCCCATTTCCACTCCAAAAAAAGTTCAACCAAAATTGCAAAGGCATACACAACAATTTCCAGATCTGGGATTGATGAAAATCGACTTGGGAGCCAAAAACGAATTTGCAGATGGGTAAAACAAACCCCTTAGCAGCAATTCAAATTCCAGATTCATTTATGGCCCTAATGTGGCCAAAACGAACTCAATCGGAACCCAAAAATTGTGGCTCTGTTCCCCCCATTGGTTGTGCAACTCTAAAACATGAAATTCCCCAACCATGGAGAAGTGGAAACAACACAAAAATGCCCAGGAGTGATCCCAACCACTAAGAATTAACAAAAACACTTCTCAACCCTGGGAAAAATGAATAACACAGTAGAGAACATGAATAGTGAATGCCAGGAGCTCAAAAATCATGGGGAAGACCAAAGATGTGAATGATTTCACACAGAGGAAGTTCAGAATGCCTGAGGTGAAAAAAAATGTTGAGGAAAAAATGAAAAACATGAAAGCATGGTAGAATGGCATACGTTTTTGGGTTTTTACTTACCCAAGGAGTCAAAACACATTTCCCAAAAACTGATGGCTTCTCCAATTCGAATTTGGGCTGTCATACCTTGCCCATCTCATGCAATAACCAATCCAACCAATTTTTGGCAGTAATAAATGATTGGGTGAATAAGACAAGAAAGGTAGTTGACTGATGGGTTCTCCCTTTGACATTTGGATTTTCCCCATTGGCCCCAAAGGTTAAATATTCCCCCCCCCCTTATCCTCAGGAATCATGCCCCCATCTCATTATTGTTGCATTGACATAGTTGGTTGTGGGTTTTTAATTAATTGCATATTTACATGGTGATTTAAAAATCATAACGTGCCTGGCTAGCACAAAATACCATCGGCACCAATTTAATTGCCGAAACATAAAAACGATAATCCATGGTGGGGGTTTTTTTCCTTTAGCTCCACACCATGATTGATTACAATATATACATCATATACATTTAATGCAAACAGGGTCAAAACCAAGGTGTTACATTCCCCTCCCCCTTCAATAGCACTGTCCTCAGTGCTTTTACAAAATTGAACAAAATGCTACACTGGCATCGCCTCAGTGCTCCGCAGAATTGAACAAAAATGGATGTGCCAACCGCGGCATCCTCCAACTCCCACGTAGCCTATTCAGGACCGTAGTGCTCCCATTGCACCTTTACCTGCCCTATGGCTCAGTTCCGAAGCATTGTGACCTTCCTGTCGAGGATGCACATTGGCTTGATTTGGAACTCTCCCTCGAGTTCCACCTGATTCACATCCCAATTTATCACATGGTTAGGATCATGTACATATTTATTAAGGAAAGAAACATGAAAAACATTATGATCTCTAGTGCTAGCAGCCAATGCAATTCTATATGCAACTGGCCCTATTCTTTCAAGCACTTCAAACGACCCACAATATCTAGGTGACAACTTGGCACAACTCCCAAGCTTCAAGGAACTCTTATTTTCCCTTACTCTGAGGTAAACATGATCCCCAACACAGAACTCTCTATTCACCCTATGCTTATCTGCCTAGCTTTTTTGTCTGTCCTGAGCTGCTTTCAGATTCTTCCTGATCTTTACAACCTCTTTCTCCATCTCCTTGAGCAATTATGGACCAACACAACCTTGTTCACTGGATTATCCCAAGTCACTGGTGTCCTACACCTTCTTCCATACAAATATTCATACGGACTCATCCCCAAGGATGCTTGTTGTCCATTGTTATAAGAAAACTCTACCAAGTGCAAGTAATCTTCCCACTTGGTCGGTTTGTCCATCACATACATGTGAAGCATGTCTTCAAGCACTTGATTCACTCTTTATGTCTGCCCATCAGTCTCAGGATGGTAGGCAGTGTTGAAGTTTAGCTTTGTACCCAAATACGCAAACAAACCCTTCCAAAAATTGGAAGTGAACTTGACATCTCTGTCAGAGACTATTGCCTTAGGCAATCCATGGAATTTGAAAATCTCCTTCATGAAGATCTTTGCAATGTCATCAGTCTTATGCGTAGACTTAACTAGTATAAAGTGTGTTGCCTTTGTCAACTTATCCACCACAACCATGATGGAATCATGTTGTCTCCAAGTCATTGGCAATTCTGTAATAAAATCCATGGAAATAACTTCCCATTTCCATTCCAGAATTGGCAAAGGCTGCAACAAACCTGATGGGTGTTGATGCTCAACCTTCACTTGCTAACATTTCATGCACCTTGAAATATATTCAGCCATATCATTTTTCATTCCTGGCCAAAAATACTGCTATCTAGTTGTAGCAATCGTCTTTTGATATCCTGGATGACCAGAGTATGAAGCTTGATGGATCTCATCCATAACCATTCTCCTCAAATATGCTATATTTGAATAATAGACTCTGTTCTTATAGGTAAGAAACCTATCTTCTTCCAATTTATATCCCTCATACCTTTTCTCAAGACTTTGTTGCTACAACTTGTCTTTTACCTGCTCATACCATTCATCTGTGGCAGTATGATTAACAATATGTTGTCTCAAATCTGACTGGAAAATACTAAGAGATGCCACATGCATTTCCTGCACCTTCCTGCTGAGTGCATCAGCTACCTTATTCTCTTTTCCTTTTAAGTGCTTGATTTCAAAATCAAACTCACATAAAAAAAATCCAGCCATCTAGCTTGCCTAGCATTTAGAGTAGGCTGATCAAACAAATACTTCAGACCACAATGGTCTATCCTTAGCTCAAATCTTCTTCCCATCAAGTAATGCCTCCACATCTTGAGAGCATGTACTATGGCTGCAAGTTGTAGGTCATGAGTAGCATAGTTCTTCTCGTGCTCCTTCAACTTTCTTGACTCATAACATGTCACGTGGTTGTCTTGCATAAGGACTCCTCCAAGCCCTTGTCCGCATGCATCAGTACACACCACAAAGTCTTTCTCCTAATTTGCAATCTTCAATACCGGTGCACTTGTGAGAAGATTCTTCAACTACTGGAAGCTTTCTTCACACCTCGGTGTCCCTTCAAACTGTATTCCCTTCTTTTGCAAAGAAGTGACTGGATGTGCAACCTTGGAGAATCCTTCAATGAATCTCCTGTATTATCTTGCAAGTCCCATAAAATATCTTACATCTATCACATTTCTTGGAGTAGGCCAATTCATAATGGCCTCAATTTTCTTAGGGTCTACAGATATGCCCTCATCTGAGATAATGTGACCCAAATAATGAATCATATCTCTATAGAAGTAACACTTGCTCAACTTTGCGTACAACTTATGCTCCCTAAGCAATTGCAATGTCAATATCAAATGCTCTTCATGCTCTTCCTCATTCTTAGAATAGATAATAATGTCATCAAAGAAAACAAGAACAAACTTGTCCAAATACATATTTAAGACACTATTCATAAGGCACATAAATGTAGCTGGTGCATTTGTGAGACCAAATGGTACCACTACAAACTCATAATGTCCATACCTTGTCCTAAAGGTTGTCTTATGAATGTATTCATCCTTGATTCTTACCTGATGGTAACCAAACCTCAAGTCAATCTTTGAAAATACCTTTGCTCCCCTCATTTGATCAAAGAGGTCATCAATCCTAGGCAAAGGGTATTTATTCTTCACCGTAACCTTGTTCAACTGTCTGTAATCAATACACAACCTGAGTGTACCATCTTTCTTCTTCACAAACAGAATTGGTGCTCCCCAAGGAGACACACTCGACTTGATATACTTCTTCTCCAGCAACTCTTGCAGTTGAATCTTTAACTCTAGCATTTCCCTTGTACTCATCCTGTAGGGTATTTTGGACACTAGTGCTGCTCCTGGAACAAGTTCAATGGTGAAATCAATGTCCCTCTTTGGAGGAAGATCTGGAATCTCATCGGGAAACACATCCCTGAATTCCTGTAACACCTGATAGTCCTCCAACCTAGGATTTTCATCCTCTGTTGCCTCCAAAATGTGAGCTGCATACAATTGACAACCTCTTTTACATAACTTCTTCAACTGCATTGCTGAAATCTGTCTCATAGAAATCACCTTTGGGATGCCTCTTTCAACTCTTGGGTTCCCTTCTTCATCCATGCATTCAAAAGTCTTATTATAACAGTCAAGCTTTACCCTGTGAACTTCTAACCAATCCATTCCAATGAGAACATCATAGGAACCAAGTGGTAGAACATTCAGATCAACACAAATGACCAATCCATTCATGACCAACGGACATTTCTATACCACTTTACTAACCTTTCTCTTAGTTCCAGTGGCTAGCTAAACTAACCAAGAATTGTTATGATTTACTTTCTTAAAAGCACAAATCTCCACTACTCTAGGAGTAATGTAACTATGAGTAGAACCAGGGTCAATCAAAATAGAAACATATTGCTCAACAATGTTACCTACAATTTCAACCACAGTTGATTGGTGATTTGCCTGGCGGTCCTCTAATGCTGCATAAATCCTAGGGATGGCCCTTGCTACTTGACCCACTGTTTTTGCCTCTTGAATGTTGTAAGTTGGCCTTGTATTCTCATTCTCAAGTGGACAATTCCTGCACATGTGGGTTCCTCCACATTTCCAACATTAGAGTGGTCCTCTGTTCTATTGTGGTTCTCCAGGATTTTCTCCCACCACTCTAACTGGATGCTTCTCAACTTTGGATGGCTACCTCTGTTGATTCCTGAAGTTAGAAGGTTTGAAACCTTTCTTCCTTTGGTCAGACTTCTCATTCTTTTTGTCCTTCCATGTCTTATGGTAATTAGGTTTACCCTTGCTTTTCTCATAGCAATACTTAGCCTTCCTTATTGCTTCTTCCAAAGTTCTAGGTTCATAAAACTCAATTATGTCCTTGTAGGACTAAGGAAATCCACTCAGGAAACACTGCATTTTCACTTTTTCATCTTTGATGTACCTGACATACCTCAATAGTTCCAAGAACTTATTTGCATATTCTTCCATGGTCTATTGTGCCAATCTTAGCTCATGGAACTCTTTAATCTTGTCATCATAGTACCTATCGGAAAGGTACTTCTGCTTGAAGTACTTCTGGAACTGCTTCCATACAATCTTTTTTTCATCGATCTTCTTTACCTGCCTGAAGTGATCCCACCATATGGATGCTCTTCCAGTCAAATTGCATATGGCTACTTTAGCCTTCATATTTCCTAAATAGTCTTGGACTTGGAAATATTTCCTCATCCCAAGAAGCCAAGCTTCAACTTCTTGTCCATTATTTATCTCAACCATTAAAGGTAGGAGGCCTTGCCTTCTTAAATTCATCACGTGAATGGTTCCGGTAATGCCTCTTCCTCTCATTCTTGTGAGAAGAAGAACTTGAACCGCTAGTGGATCTTTCCAAGTCAGATGACCCACTAGGAGATCTCTTCCTTCTTCCGGTACTACTCTTACTACCTTGCGGTCTTACTGTCTGGTCCCCAGAGTTCATCCACCTCTAGATGTCTGTTAAAATTTGCATCATGGCTGCATTCAACTAATTCTGCTTCTCCTGATCCTTAACCAATATTTCATTATCTGCCCTATAACTTTGCATCTCCACCCTTAGGCTTCTCATGGTGGCTAAAAAATCTGGGGGAGTCTCTTGAAATCTCCTCCCATTAGACTCTGTCTTAGCATTTCCAACTCGGACATTTTCCCCCATAGCATCTTCCTCGTACTCATTGGGGTTCTATGCATCAATCATGCTGAAGGTTCTCATGGTTGAACCACAATTCACTTTTTCGAACTGCACTATTTGGAATACTGCCTTTGAAGGTGACTATGATTCTGCAAAATGTGTTAATAACACAATTGTTAGCTGCATACATTCACATGAATCATACATTACTTACTTGCATTGGAAACATCATATATTGACAACTTTGTCAAATCATAGAATTTTCTTTTCACAAAGAACGACTATCTCAGGGGGACGACGGGGGTCAAGGGGGATTTCCCCCTTGTGGCTTCCTTGCGCCACTGCAGTGTGGGTTGAGGGGAGCACCCTTGGTTTTTTTTTTTTTGTAAATACATCGATTTCGCACAATCTAGTGCATAAATAGGCTGTCATTTTTCATCTTTCTAGCCCCTGAAATCCTACTGAAAATCCCTGTTTCGGAAAAAATTTCAAAATTTTCAACCGTTGCATCGAAGAAAAAAATTGACTTTCACCCACTACAGTGGCTCGATCCTCATTTTTCACCCGCTGTAACAGCTTGATTCTTTCTTTCTCATCCTTCGTGTAGCAGCTCCATCTTCTTTTCATCTCCATCGCGTAGCGGCTCTCTCCCCAACTTCCATCTACCACTGTAGTGGCTCGACTTTTGATTTCCAGCCGCCATTGCGGCTCATTCTTCTTTTTCTATTTGCCGCTACGTCAGCTCCATTTTCCATCTTTTCTCCACCGCGCGTAAGCTCGAACTTCATTTTCTGCTAACCATCGTTGCAGCTCAAACTCTAATTTCTGTCTATTATAGCGGCTCGATCATCAACTTTCATCCACCGCCATCGGCTCGATCCTTCTTCTTCAGTTGCCGCTAGCACTTAGATGGTTTTTTTGGCATTTTTCCTTCCACGTCAAACACCATCGTGAAAACTTCCTACTTCTTCCACCGCCGTAGTAGCTCGAAACTTAAGTTCTATCCACCGTTGCGGAAGAACTTCAAACTTCTTCTATCCAAGTCGTCTGCCACTGCATAAATATCCTGGACTTTCATCTACTATTTAGCGGCTCAACACTTCACTTGCTTGCCGCTAATGTAGCTAAAATTGCGGCTCAAAGATCAACTTCCTCCTACCACTAAATCGTCTTGTCTCCAACCTTCACAACCGCCACATCGGCAAGAAAGGAAATAGCCATCCACTGCATCGGCAAGAAAGGAAACAACCAGCCGCTATTGTGGCTCTCTTCCAGTGAAGGGATCTGACATATCAGATGACTTAGCTAAAGTCATCCAATTTCTTCATACTTAGAGAAATTTCAAAAATTTCTCTACTGGCCTAAGTTCAATCAGAGGTTACTCCTCCTCTATTAGTTGATTTTCTTGGCCCATAAAGGCCCACTACTGCAACTTGAGAGCTTTGATACCACTATGTCACGTCCCCACCCTTCTACCAGCGAGAGGACACGACTATAATGCTAACATTCCGAGCAATCTAGCCCCATGAACATAAAATAAAATGCATTGGAAATAAACATACATAGATGCATAAATTACTATCAAACAACGAAAGAAATTTCATTCATTCACAACATTTAACATGTTCATATGGATTTATAAAACGAACACAGGTGCAAGGATTTAAACACGAGAATACTTATCTTAGAAGAAGCTTGTCCTGCAACCAACTATGTCACTGCAATGTTCCACCCAACCATAGGCTAGTGTGTTCATAAATCACTCAGCAACACTGACACCCCTGAGCTAGGCATGGTTCCACAAGGAATAAGGGGAAACCAACAGGCTCACACGTAGCCAAGGATACACTAAACTCATCCAAGCCAAAACAGTTGGGTTTAACAGGCTAACAGGGAGCTGAAAAGGTTGGGTGCTAAGATAGTGAGATCAATCCAAGAGCTATGGACACTTGCACCATAACTAGCCTAACTTCTAAGACGTCCACACACACCCAACACAAGGAAGCATCCCCTTCTCTGCTATGCAGTCCCTCGGGCCATGCCTTCCCTTCCAGCGCTATTCAAGGGGTGCAGAGAAGAAATTCATCCCTCTAGCTTTGTCTGTGAGGCTCCTACACACACTAGGTTTATCAAGCAGGATTAGACCCCATTTCCACTCCAAAAATAGTTCAACCAAAACAGCAGAGGCATACACAACAATTTCCAGATTTGGGATTGATGAAAATTGACTTGGGAGCCAAAAATGAATTTGCAGATGGGTAAAACAACCCCCTTAGCATCAATTTGAATTCCAGATTCGTTTATGGCCCTAATGTGTCCAAAACGAACTCAATTGACACCCAAAATTCATGGCTATGTTCCCCCCATTGGCTTTGCAGCTCTGAAACACGAAATTCCCCAACCGTGGAGAGGTGGAAACAACACAAAAATGCCCAGGAGTGATCCCAATAACTGAGCATTAACAAAAAACACTTCCCAGCCTTGGGAAAAATGAAGAACACAACAAGGAACGTGAATGGTGAATGCTAGGAGCTCCAAAATAGTGGGGAAGACCAAAGACATGAATGGTTTCACACACAGGAAGTTCAAAATGCCTAAGAGAGCTCAGGTGAAGGAAAAATGGTGAGGAAAAAATGAAAAACATGAAAGCATGGTAGAATGGCATACGTTTTTGGGTTTTTACTTACCCAAGGAGTCAAAATGCATTTCCCAAAAACTGATGGATTCTCCAATTCAAATTTGGGCTTTCATACCTTGCCCATCCCATGCAATAACCAACCCAACCAATTTCTGGTAGTAATAAATGATTGGGTGAATAAGACAAGAAAGGTAGTTGACAGTTTGATGGGTTCTCCCTTTGACATTTGGCTTTTCCCCATTGGCCCCAAAGGTTAAATACCCCCACCTATCCTTAGGAATCATACCCCCATCTCATTATTGTTGCATTGACATAGCTGGTTGTGGGTTTTTAATTAATTGCATATTTACATGATGATTTAAAAATCATAACGTGCCTAGCTAGCACAAAATACCATTGGCACCGATGTAATCGCTGAAACATAAAAATGATAATCCATGGTGGGGATTTTTTTCCTTTAGCTCCACACCACGATTGATTACAATATATACATCATATACATTTAATGCAAACGGGGCCGAAACCGGGGTGTTACAATACATATGAGGACTTCCTAAAGGCTCGGGTAGAATGACCTGAGCATAGAAGTATGGTGGTACCCAATGGAACCCAGGGCAAGAAGCTTTCATGTGTCATGAGAAGGATCTCATGATTGAGAACAGGTTTTGAGACTTCATATTGCAAGTTTTTATGTTAATTATGGGAGACTGTGATCTCCTGTGATAGCTTTGATCTATGCTAACAATGGATATGCTTGTTCTGCATTGCTTAATGTCTGAATTTTTATGTTGCTAACTGTGATTGTTTGGCTAATTTAAAATTGTGTCAGGATGACATGTTGAGTGTGAATGTCTAGGTTTTTGGAAGCATGTGTAAGTAAGGGATAAGTACTCCCACTTGTAAAAGCCAAACAATATGAGGATGGCCTCATGGTTGCAAAAATCTGATTTTCTGCAGGAAGCAGGATTGGGAACTCAGATTTTTATTTGACTATCAACGTTATTAAGCGTTTGATATTTGGGAAATCATGTGATATGATGAAAATATGTACTAGATGTACATGGTTCCTCGGAAAGATGTATCGGGTGTACATAGCTTCTCGAAGGGATGTGTTTGGAATAGGTTTGGAAACCTATGATTGAAGTTTTATAATGACATCTAATGTAAACTGCATGTCTATATGTAACACAGGTGAGATGATGAAAACATATACAGGGAGTACATGGCTCCTCTGGAAGGATGTACTTGGGTACATAGATTCTTCCCCCCTGCCAGCTAGACACCGGTATGCATCATGTTGATGTATTTGTAACTTTGGAATGTATTCACCTATGTATCTTATGTCTTGTACCCCAATGTTTATTCCAAGATGTGTCTGTAATGTAATTGAGTCATGTCATGCCCCGATGTTTTGATCGAGAGGATCTATAATGTAAACAAGTCATGTCAAGTCATTGTGGGTAACCCTCCTATTGATCAAGGGTTAAAGTCCCCGCAGTTTCGAGGCACTAGGGTTATTAGACTCACCTAGTGAATTCGGCCCTAGTTGGGTTTAGTCAAGCTGGGAATTAGTATAAATAGAGAGCTAGCCTCTCTATTTGATACACACTCACTCACACTCAGTTGTAGCGCATAACTGAGGAAGAAGAAGACACTGGGGCTAGGAAGAAAGAGGTTATTGCTGTTAGGATATCATCTTACTATTTTGGGCTTTTCTATTTGGTGTTGATTCTATCTCTGAGGAAGTTGCAGGGTTTTCTCCATTTATGGTTTCCCCGAGGAAAAACATTGTGTTCATTGTCTCTTGTGTTTGGTTGTTATGCTTGTTATTCTCTTAGTTAAAATATCCTAATAATTCTAGCTTAATGTTAAAAATCTAACATGGTATCAGAGCTAACCTGAGAAGAAGACACTATGTAGCTGCGGGAACTAGGGCTTCCTACTTTGAGGGTCTTCCTCCATAGATTTTCAGCAAAAGAAGGTTGTATTAACTCTCCTCCTTAGGGCACATCTTTCTGTCGAAGCAAAATCCAATTCTGAGGTTTTTCAGTTTTGGACCCGACACTGTTGCCAGAAACTAGGGCTTTCCATAGAAGTGGAATTTTTCAGTGAGCCCAAGCCTGGATTGATCTCCTCCCCAAAATCGAAGTTAGGGTTCAAATTCAAAGCATTTGGTTGGACAGAAATCTGGAAAAGCAAAACCCTAATTTGCTCTTGAACCAGCGTTGGAGGATTTCAGCTCCAAATCCAGATCCGACATCTTGAACTGGTAAGATCTAAATCTTTTGTATTTCCATTTGAGGTTCTCAGTTAAGATGTCTCATCATACCAATCTTGATGAAAAGCTTCAGGGAGATGATAAATTCCGAGCCTGGAAGTATAGGATCTCCCTGGTCCTGGAAGAGAATGAGTTGGACTCCTATATCAGTGAGGAGGTTCCAGTTCCAGAGGGAGATGAAGCTAAGGCCTTACATAAGAAGAAGTTGGTTATGGAAAAGAGGATTATTGCTGATTCAATCGAGGATCACCTCATACCACAGATGTCCTCCCTCAAGACACCTAAAGCTATGTTTGAAACCCTAACCAAATTGTTTGAAGGGAAGAACATAAACCGGAAGATGACTCTGAGGAACCAGTTGAAGAATGTGAAGATCCAGAATGCAGAAACCATCCAGTCTTACTTCACAAGGGTTTCCCAGATCAAAGAACAATTGGAAGTAGTAGATGAAGAAGTGGAGAATGCAGAGATTGTGATGACCGCCTTGAATGGTCTCCCTAGGACATGGGACTCTTTCATTCAAGGGATCTGTGCCAGAAAGAAGTTAGTCAAGTTCAACAGACTGTGGGAAGAATGTTCTCAAGAAGAAGCTCGGATAGCAGCTTGAGAAGAAAAGATGGGAAGTGAAGATCAAGCTATCACAATACAATCCAAGAAAACCAGATCCAGCCATCACAAAAGGAAGTACTCTAATCAAAGGAATAACTTTAGAAAGCCTAGAGATAAGTCTAAGTTCATTTGCTATACATGTGATGAAAGAGGACACTTTGCTAGAGATTGTCCTAAGAACAAAAGTAGCTCTCTCAAGAAGAAGGGAAACAAAAGAAGACATCATGCTCATGTTGCAGAGGATGATGAACCTTCCACAAAGAGAAACAAACAAGTCAGTGATGATTCTTCAAGTGATGAAGAATATGTTCTTATTTCCACTCTCACGGGAACTATCACACATGGCAGTAATGATTGGCTTATATACAGTGGTGCTTCCAAGCACATGACAGGATTCAAGGAATCCTTTGTGAAATTATTTGAACATGAATCACCTCACAAGGTGAAACTTGGAGATGATTACCAGTATCCAATAAAAGGTAGTGGGGAATCCTCCTATAAGCTAGACTCTAGAAAGTCTATCAAGATGAAAGAGGTATTGTTTGTACCTAGACTAAAGAAGAACCTTCTCTCCATATCTGCATTAGATGCAAAAGGAATGAGGGTTGCATTTGTAGATGGCCAAGTCCTCATGTGGCCAAAAGGAAAGTCTTTCAACGATGCACTAGTGATTGGAAAACAAGAAGGAGGACTATACAAATTGAAGGGCCAACCAGAACAAGATTTGGTTCATGACTCAGTAGAACCAAATGAGCTTTGGCATAGAAGGCTTGCACATGTGCATTATAGAGCACTACCTCTTGCAAGCAAAATTGTTGAAGGTCTCCCAAAAATGCAGACAAAACATGAAGGTGTATGCAAAGGATGTGCGAAAGGGAAGAACACAAAGAAGACATTCCAAGTAGCGAAAGAAAGGCAAAATGAATCTTGGAAATCATCCATTCCGATGTATGTGGTCCAATGTCATCCAATTCACTAAGTCGGTATGCATATTATGTTTCTTTTATTGATGATTTTTCTAGGAAGACATGGATCTACTTCATGAAGAATAAAGATGAAGTATTTAGCAAGTTCAAGGAATTCAAAGCCTTGATCGAGAACCACACTAAAAAGAAGATCAAGAATTTTTTATCAGATAATGGCAGAGAATTCACATCAAATGAATTCAAAGAGTTGTGCAAAGACTCAGGGATTAAGAGGGAGTTGTCCACTCCATATAATCCACAACAGAATGGGATTGTAGAAAGGAAGAATAGAACTATCATGGAAACTGCAAGAGAAATGTTTCATGATCAAAATCTTCCTATGCATCTTTGGGCAGAAGCTGCCAGAAAAACGGTGTATGTACAGAACCGTACTCCACACACAGTACTCGAAAAAAAGACTCTTGAAGAAGTCTTCTCCAGTAAGAAACCAGAAGTCATCCATCTCAGAATATTCAGCTGTCCTGTGTACATACACATTCCAAAAGAAAAGAGGACGAAGTTAGATCCTTCAGGAAAGAAAGGTATATTTGTGGGATACTTTGAAAGCTCGATGGCTTACAGAATATACTTCCCAGGGTTCAAGAAGATTGACATCAACAGAGATGTAACATTTGATGAAGATTCTGCCTACATCAAATCTAGGAAGAAATTGGCTGAAGAACCTGAAGAAACAAGAGAATCCAGAATTCATGACATAATCATGAACAAAGAAATTCAAGAAGAAGATCGAGAATTTGAAGAACCTCAAGAACCTGTAGATCCACCTCTGGAGAAGAATCCTCATAAGAGGAAACCTGCTTGGGTATGTGAAATTATCCAAGGTGTAGAAAGATATGGAGCTTCAGAAGAAACAACCAGAGGAAGAAAGAGGACTAGATCTTTCTCTAGTTACATAGCCTTACTATGTGACATTATTGATAAAGAACCTTCCAACTATGAAGAAGCAGCAAAACGAAAAGAATGGAAGGATGCTATGATTGAAGAGTATCAATCGATCGTGAAGAATGATGTTTGGGATGTTGTCCCAAGACCAGAAGGGAAGTCCATTGTAACTTCCAAATGGATCTACAAGATCAAGCATGCTGCAGATGGTAGCATCGAGAAATATAAAGCAAGATTCATGGCTCGTGGTTTCTCTCAGAAAGAAGGAATAGATTATGAAGAAACCTTTGCACCTGCAGCTAGATACACTTCCATCAGATCAGTACTTGCTCTGGCTGCAATGATGAAATGGAAGATACACCAGATGGATGTCAAGACTGCTTTCTTGAATGATTAGTAGAAGAGGAAGTGTATGTGGAACGGCCACTCGGTTTTGAGACACATGACAAGGAGTCTCATGTGTGCAAATTGAAGAAAGCCCTATACAATTTGAAACATGCACCTAGGACATGGTACGGTAGAATTGATTGTTTCCTATCCAGTTTGGGCTTTACCAAGAGTAAAGCAAATTCCAACCTTTACTACAAGGTTGAATATGGCAACCCAGTGATACTCTTGCTGTATGTGGATCATCTGTTTGTAACAGGTATGGATGGGTTGATTGCTGATACGAAGAGGAAACTTGCTACTGAGTTTGAAATGAAGGACTTGGGGTATGATGCACTATTTATTAGGCATGGAGGTGTGGCAGAATGCGGATGGAGTCTTCCTTCGATAAGGGAAGTATGCAGTAGAGATTCTGAAGAGATTCGGGATGATGCACTGCAAGGCCATAACCACGCCTATGGTATTGAAGCTGAAGCTATTGAGTGATACTTCATCAAAAGCAGTTGATGCCACGATGTATTGTCAGATGATTGGGTCCTTGATGTACTTGATGAAAACGAGACCAGATATTTGCTTTGCTGTGAACACCTTGAGCCAGTTCCTGACAGATTCGAGACATGTTCACTTGATTGTTGCAAAGCATATTCTAAGGTACCTGAAGGGTACAGTTGATTATGGGCTCAAGTATGAGGTGAATCAAAAGATTAACCTGGAGGGTTATGTTGATTCAGATTAGGCAGGCATAGCCATCAATAGGAAAACCACTTCAAGATGTTGCTTCAGTATGGGATCAGGTGTGATCTCCTGGTTTAGCAGGAAGCAATCCTGTGTGGCACTGAGTATAGCTGAAGCAGAGTATGTTGCAGCTTATTCAGCTAGTTGTGAGGTAGTATGGCTAAGGAAGCTACTGTCTGATTTATTTGATCTCCAGATGCATGCTAGTTGTATATATTGTGACAACCAGAGTTGTGTGAAGTTGTCAGAGAACCCCGTGTTCCATGACAAGTCGAAGCATATCGAGATCAAGTATCACTATATCAGGGATATGGTGCAGAGAGGGGCAGTGAAGCTCCAGTATGTTGTGACGAAGGAACAGATAGATGATGTATTGATGAAACCATTGGCTAGAGTGAAGTTTGAGTACTTCGGGGAGAAGCTTGGTGTTCTCCAGATCAAGGTTCCCTCCAAAGGGAAATGATGAGACCTAGAGCCATTCTGACATGGGAGAGGATTAAGTTCCTTCCATGGTTAGATGTAAGGGCTGAGCCATTTTATCATGGGAGAGGATTAAGTTCCTTCCATGGTCAGATGTAAGGGCTGAGCCATTATGTCATGGTGAGAGGATTTAGGTTCCTTCCATGTTGGATGTGAGTGTTGAGCCATTTTGATATGACTGTAGGATTGGTTCCTACATGATCAGATGTAAGGGTTGATTGCATTCTATGAGAATGGAGGCACCTGGTCAGTTACCAGGAATACTCAGTCTGGGACTGAGGGTCGTTCTGATATGACTGTAGGATGTAGTCTTACATGATCAGATGTGAGCGCATGGCCATTCTGATGTCATTGAGGGACGTGTCCCAATTGATCAGATATAAGGGCCGATGCCATTCTCTACGAGAATGGAGGCACCTGGTCAGTTACCAGGAATCCTCAGTTAAGGACTGAGAGCCCTTTCGATGCGATGTGTTTACACATGGTCAAATGTAAGTGCAGAGCCTTTCTGACGGGATGAGGTCGGATATAAGTGCTGAGCCATTCTGGCGCAATGTGTTTACACATGGTCATATGTGAGTGTTGTGCCTTTCTGACAAGATGGGGTCCGATGTAAGTGCAGAGCCTTTCCGACAAGATGAGGTCGGATGTAAGCATTGAAGCCATTCTAGCGCGATGTGTTTACACATGGTCAGATGTGAGTGCTAGGCCTTTCTGACAAGATGTGGTCAGATGTGAGTGTTGGGTGTGCCTTTTTGACAAGATGAGGTTAGATGTAAGAGTTGGGCGGGTCATTCTGACTTAAGTGTCAGATATAAGCGCTGATGAAGACCTACATGAAGGGTAGGCCTACAGGGCTGGCTTTGTAGAACTTCCCGTGACGAGAAGAATCGAGATAGCATGTGATGATGATCCAGATCAAGTGATGATCTAGTTGTGATGATGATCCAGACTTGATGACGATCCAGATCAAGTGATGATCTAGATGTGATGATGATCCAGTAGTCGTGATGATCTAGATCCCGAGACGAAGAAGACTTGAAGAAGAAGATGACTTAGAAGAAGACTTGAAGACGAAGAAGACGAAGAAGAATTGAAGATGAAGAAGACAAAGATGAAGAAGGCTTGAAGACAAAGAAGACTTGAAGATGAAGATGACGAGATGATCTAGTCGATACAGAGAAGAAGACCAATGCTAAAAATTATGTCGAAAGAATACCTTCCTAGTTAAGAGGGAGTGTTGATGTATTTGTAACTTCAGAATGTATTCACCTATGTATCTTATGTCTTGTACCCCGATGTTTATTTCAAGATGTGTCTATAATGTAATTGAGTCATTTCATGCCCCAATGTTCCGATCCGGAGGATCTATAATGTAAGCAAGTCATGTAAAGTCATTGTGGGTAACCCTCCTATTGATCAAGGGTTAAAGTCCCCGCAGTTCTAGGGCACTAGTGTTATTAGACTCACCTAGTGGAGTCAGCCCTAGTTGGGTTTAGTCAAGTCAGGAATTAGTATAAATAGAGAGCTAGCCTTTCTATTTGATACACACTCACTCACACTCAGTTGTAGTGCATAGCTGAGGAAGAAGAAGACACTAGGGCTAGGAAGAAAGAGGTTACTGCTGTCAGGATATCATCTTACTGTTTTGGGCTTTTCTATTTGGTTTTGATTCTATCTTTGAGGAAGTTACGGGGTTTTCTCCATTTATGGTTTCCCCGAGGAAAAACATTGTGTTCATTGTCTCTTGTGTTTGATTGTTGTGCTTGCTATTCTCTCAGTTAAAATATCCTAATAATGATAGCTTAATGTTAAAAATATAACACAATACTAGGGACACCTAGGGTGTAAGACATTTGGTTAGACTTCTTTCCGCACACATTCACACCGTAAGGGGACCGTCACAAGAGTGGGGGATCCGTGAAGAGAATAACCCCTAGGTATTATGATGTCTGGAAAGGAAGCGCCTGAGCATTGGTAAGCACTTGGAGGAGGTATTGGGCCCTTAAGCTGGAGCTTCCATGGAGCACCCAAGGAGGTGTTAGGCTCTGAAGCGGGACTGAACGGATCTCAGTTGAGAGATGCTATACAGATAAGTATTGGATTACTTGGAAAATCTTGGTTGACTTTCTGTAGTTACACATTTGCATAATGATTCAACTAAGATTTTTGAAAATATTGTTAAGAAATAAATCCTACGAAAATGAATCTGACATGTGAATTAATTTGTTGTGGTTCCTAGAAAGGAAGCACCTGAGCATTGGTAAGCACTTGGGAAAGGTGTTGGGCCCGTAAGGTAGAGCTTCCATTGAGTAGCCAAGGAGGTGTTAAGCTATGAAGCAGGGTTGAGAAGATCTCAGTTGAGAGATGTTATGCAGATAAGTATCTTGCTTACTTATCAAAATTTTGTTGTTGATTTTCTGTAAATATACATGAGCATATGATGTCGCCATGATTTTGAAAATATTGTCATATATTGCATCCTATAGGAATGAATCTGATCTATGAATTGAATTCATTGTGGTGTTCGGAAAGGAAGCACCTGCGCTTGGTAAGCACCCAAAGAGGTGTTGGGCTCAAGAATGGAGTTGTTAGACCTCAGTTGAGAGGTGTTTTCAGGTGATCTGAGGCTTACAAAAATTTGGCTACCTTTTAATGCACACCATAGAGAGCATTGGAAGGGTGGATACACTCGAGGGACTTCATTGTAAAGAAGAGGCACCATCATTGTGTGGGGTGGGGAAGGTTTTGTTGGTGCCATGGTTGTATAAAGCCAAGTTGGATACCTGTGGAACCAAAGAAGATACTTATGTAGATAAGTATTTGGTTCACTAGACAACTTCTTGTTTATTTTATGTCAATATATATGTGCATGAGATTCATCTATGATTTTGGAAAATCTTATGAATACTGACATGGGAACTGACTCATTGCTTGGGGCTTGAGCATAGGTATTGTTGGTTGCTGAAGACATCATAAATGTTCCAAGATAAGGAGAAGGATTCTCCAAGATAATAAAAAAAATATCCTATGGTGTGTGCTGATGCATGAGAGCAAGGGCTTGGAAGAGCTCCAGATCGTGCCATTGGATAGATAAAGGTGCAGAGGAAGCACTGCAGTCCTGAAGAAGCTACGGGGAAGCTGGAGGATGCCATGCAATTGGCACATCCATTTTGTTCAAATATGTGGAGCACTGAGGACAATGCCAGTGCAGTATTTTTGTTCCATATTGTATAGCACTAAGGATAGTGCTATTGAAGGGGGAGGGGAATGTAACACCCCAGTTTTGACCCCATGGTATTGAATTGCATATGATGTAAATATTGTATTAAATCATGGTGTGGAGCTCAAGGAAAAGTCCCCATCATGGGTTTAGTGTTTTATGTTTGGCAATTAAAATCGATGCTGATGGTTTATGTGCTAGCCAGGCACAGTATGTTTGACACATCATGTAAAATGCAAATTAATAAAAATACCACAACTAGCTATACGTTGCAACGTTAAAGAAATGGGGGCATGATTTCACAAGGAATAGGGAGGGGGGAATAAATGAACCCTTGATCCTAGGGGAAAAACCATGTCTAAGGGGGAAAACCCATAAAATGGTTCACTACCTTTTTTGTCTTTTATGCCCAGTCATCTAAGTGGGTGAAGGGGAGTTATTTCCTTGGGGCTCAGGAGGTGTGGGCAGCCATCAATTATGGTAGGGTCGTAAATCTTGGACACACACATGCCCAGGGGATAGGACTCTCGCATTACCCACCGCATGGAAGAGGGAAGCCACATTCCTCATGTAGAAAGGCAGCCATTTTCCTCACTCATACTGGTGGTTTTTCCTCTCGCAGCGGGAAGCTTGCAGAACTCTCCTCCCCCCACAATTTTATTGTTGTGGGTGTGTGATGCCTTTAGGCATCCACACTTTTCTCTCCCTCACATCCTTGGAGCTGCCGTGTGTTCTGCATGGACGTTTTTGCAGTATTCTTCTTTTTACCCAAGGCTGGAAAGTGTCTCTGTTAATGTCCAGTTGTTGGGATCACTCCTGGGCGTTTTTGTGTGATTCCCATGTCTCCACGGTTGGGGATTTTTGTTGTTGTGGTTGCAAAACGAATAGAGAAGAAGACCCACGAATTTGGGGGTGCTATTGAGTTCTTTCTGGCCACGTTAGGGCCATAAATGACTCTGGAAATTGAAGTGCTGCTAAGGGGGTTTCTTTACCCATTGTCATTTACGTTTTTTGGTTGAACAATGTTTTTCATCAATCCCAGATCTTGCAATTGTTGTGTATGCCTCTACTATTTTTGGTTTAAACTATTTTGGGAATGGAAATGGGGTCTGAACTAGCTTGGGAAACCTAGTGGAAGAAGGAACCTCACAAACATAATTAGAGGGTTGGATTTCTTCTTTGCACACCCTGAATAGCACTGGAAGGGAAGGCATATCCCGAGGGACTGTGTAGCAGAAAAGGGGACGCTTCCTTGTGTTGGGTGCGTAGATGTTTTAGAAGCTAGGATAGATCTGGTGCAGGTGTCCATAGCTCTGTGGTTGAGCTCACTAGCTTAGCAATCAACCTTTCCGGCTCCTTTGTAGCCTGATAAACCCAACTGTGTTGGCTTGGCTGCGTTTTGTTGCACCCTTGTGATGGCTTGGTCGAGTAAGCCCAAGGAACCATCTATTAAATTGGATGAATGTGTGTTTGATGCATGGTTTGGGCTTGGTTGAGCAAGTCCAAGGACCCCTCCATGCTATTGGCTTGTTTCCTTAACAATATGTGAAACCCAACGGTGTGTCGGCTTGACTATGGATGTATGGTTTTGGCTATGAGTGAGCTTGTTGTTCCTTAGTGCCTTTTGTAATCATGCCCAACTCGGGGGTGGCAGTGTTGCTGAGATATTGATGAGTACACTAGCCTATGGTTGGGTGGAACGTTGCAGCGAAGTAGCTAGTTGCGGGACAAGCTTATTTTAAGATATGTATTCTTGTATATTTTATCTCTACAATTGTATTTGCTTATGAGTTAACATGAACATGTTGAATGCTTGAAAGGATGTTATTGCTTCCGCTGTATATTGCACATTTTATACTTAATGCATGTTAATGATTTATGCATCTATTATGTTTTTATCCAATGCATGTTTATGTTTTTATGTTCATGGGGCTATTTTTCCCATTTTCTAGCAGCAATGTGTTGGTCATGTCCTCTCCATCACCGGGATGAGGGGTGGGGATGTGACATCATAGGTCTTGAAGGCTGTAAGACCTTCCTCCACTTTCAACAGTGGAGCCTCCATTGCCACCTCAGAGACGGATATTGAACACAAGTGGTTCATTCAAATCAATTGGTGTTAGCAAAAGTCCAGGGAAAACTAAACTTAGATACACTCAGACTAATCCTTTGTCAGTAGAAATCGAATATTTTCAAGCTGAAGAGTTTGCAAGGAACTACAACTCACCTATTACTGACCTAAGAGATCCTATATTGGTACAATTTCTTCCATTCAATCCACTTGGAAGTGGTGTTCCTTAGATTTTTGTCATGTCTAGTTCAGGAGAAGGTTTGGGGGATATGTCAACCCCCACTTCAACCATGGTAGTCAGTGGAGTCTCTCCTTCACCTATGAGTGCACCATGACCAAATGTATCCACCACACCACTGGTATATTTAAATTTTAACTCAACAACCCCAGTCTCTTCAAGTGCTCGAATGGTTAATCCCTTGGCACCTTCGAAGACTACTGCTCCGTCTAGTATGGTTGTCACTGGGATACCCAGTGTGCCCTTTACATCTTCTCCTTTGTTTAAAAATACTCAAAGTGGTCCTAGTGGTTCCACTTCCTTTGTCCAAGTTTTTCCATGGTTTGGAGGACACATCCCTCCATCCTCACCTTATGTAGGTACTACACCTACCTATGCAGGTGTATCATCTAGAAGCCATAATCCTTTTTTAGGTTTCATCTTTCAAAATTCTAATCAAACTTCAGCTGCACCACTCAAAAGCTCCCCTTTATCACTTTTTCAGTGGGGGAATTACATCTCCCATATCTATGACTCGAGATTTGGCATGAATCAATTGAACACAGTTTAACACACCTCAAGTTAGCAATCCTTTGGTCTTTGGATGGAATGATTTTCAGAACATTGATACTTCTTCACAACTGGTGGCTAGGGGCAACCTCAACCAACCTTGGAACTTTGGTCCATGACCTTCCTCACACCAAACTCCTCAATATCAATATCCAACTAGGTGTATATTACATGTTGGGCCTAGGGAAAGGAAAGTAGAATTCACTTAGAATTCTGCCTAAGTATGGAGAAGAGATAGAGAATAAGAGAAAGGAGATGTGACCGAGTCAACGACAGGGAAAAAGAAGAAGAGGAAGTTGTGACAGAAGGAGGGAATGCAACAAGGAAAGGTGTGACAGAATAACGGTACCAGAAGGCATGCAAGTGGTATAACGATTTTAAAATGACAGTAGGGAATGACGGCTAGAAAGTGACAGTTCAGGAAGATTGTGGGGGCAAGGTTGGACAGATTCTGTGGAAGCCACATGTATGAAATCATATTTGCAAGTCAAGTCATTAGTTCCTACTGTCGTATGTTTCTAGAATAGGAAAGCCATCCTATTGGCTTAATGTAGAAAGTCAACTGAGAAAGTGACAAGTAAAGAGTTTTTAAGGAGTCTATAAAAGGATTAACCCATGTTTTATGTGGGTTAGATTGTCTGTTGTTATTGTCTCATTGCTAGAGTCTTATCCTCTATATTGTTATTTTCAAGTTGTTATCCTGAGTATTGGTGTCTATTGGTTATGCTGAGTGCACAGAGTTGAAGAATATGCAGCTGAGTGGGCAAAAGTGTAGGAGAAGTTGAGTCAATCCAGGTTGTATGCAGATTGCTAGTAGAGTCAAGTAGAGATGAAGTAGAAGAGAAGATCAGAGAGCATGAGAGGAAGAAATAGTATGTATATATAAAGAAGAAGATCTAGAAAAAATTCTATAGCTTATTGCACAGACAAAAGGTGCATACATTTCTCATGCCAGATGAAGAGCACCTTTGTGGTTTTTCCTGGATGGGTCTCTACGCTAGATTATGTGTATATGTGTGAATGTTGAATGTGTTTGAGTCACCTGTATAAATGATGCTTTGAATGAATTTTTATATGTTTGCTTATGAATTAATAGATGCATATTAGTCGTGTTGTTAAAAGTTGAATATGTTTATGCTACACCAGGACTGTTGTTATATTATTGCAAGGGGGGAGTTGTGTTGTATTCTAACTGTTCATAGTAAGCATAAATAATCCACCCATGGGATTTGGTTGAGCACCTTGGTAGATGACCAAGGGACCAAAAATCCCCCACCCAATTGTAGAAACCTGGCTCTAGAAGTTACCCATAGGAAGATATATCGGTTGAGACTGCATCTGCGTAGGTGTTGTCGACTGGGCTTTTCTCTGTCAAGTCGATATCTTAGGATTTGTTGCGCTAAGCAAAAGGGACTAAACCTAGGTCGATGGGAAGTAGGATAGGAAATCCAACAAATGGTTCCATTGTCAGGACCTAAATGATTTTGGTGAGGGACATGTTGTGGCAATCGATGAAGCCTGAAATCCAAGATTGGGTGGATTTCAAAGAGTTAGAATTCACATGAGAAGAAATTAAAGGATCTCCATGGAACCCAATAGAGTGGCTGGTATGGCACCTCTATACGGATATCCATGAGATTTTCCTTTTTGAGTTTCCCATTGCGTTGCATGAGTGGTTGTCTAAGTTGGAAACCTAGCAAAGAAAATTCCAAGGAGGAGAACCAACATAGTGGAATCCTTAGTTAATTGAGCGTTTGAAAATAGTGAGTAACCCTATGTTGAGGGCTGTAGATTTTTGAGTAGATAGGTTTTGGAGAGATACATTATTGTGTTTTCCGTTGACACAATAACCTCATATAGTGAGGTAGAGCGAATTTTTTTTCAAGGACCCCGTGGTAGATATTTTTTTGTCTTTACAGGTCTGGATAAAAATGCTTGTATGTGAAAAAGGCATCCTACGAATGTGACAAGTTGGAAGCTGTGCACAAAAGGGTGGGTATGTCGCAGCAAAACTGTGTGAAAAATGGCATAGACTAATTTGAGATGTTCCTTGGAGATAGTTTAACTGAAATAGAGGCTAGTTGCTTAAGAAGGAAGAAGATTTCAGTCCAGAAAGCAAAGAAAGACTTTGATAGGAAGAGAGAGTTATAGCACGACCAGAGAAGAACAAGACTATGAAATTGCGTCGTACTTAGATGAAGGGTCTTGCGACGAAGAAGAAGAATATCAACTAATATATAAATGAGAAGAAGAATCAACTAAAGCTCCGGACCTAGAACGTGGATACGGCACACCTACAACATCGTGCACATCGTCATAGCTAATATCTAGAGACTTATATCCAAGTGGATTTGTAAATACAAATAGTACTAACCCTATGAATAGTGGAAAAGGGAGTCCAACTAGTCAAAATTTTGTTCTTAATGTACCATCAATTAATACAATGGCTGGGACTGACATTAAGTTTCCAATATTCAATGGAAATGGGTTGGAAGACCTAGAGAAACATTGGTTTATATGTGAATCTGTATGGATCATGCAATAGATCCAATATGAGAATGTAAATAAAGCACAGATGATCACGGCTTTGCAAGGTCATGTGCTAGACTGGTACATGAAATTTTCTATAGTGCCAGTAGGAGTCTCCCTGAAAACGCTTAACCAAATTCGAGTGGGAATGATAGATGAGTTTAGAAAGCTGAATTCTGAGTCGCAATGCATTACAAAGATTAAAGAAATCAAGTAGCTTCCGATAGAGTCAGTTTGGGACTTTGACCAGAGATACAAGACATTAATGGCCAAAGTGACCTTCCAGATGTCGGATGTAAAACACAAGGAATGGTTCATTCACTTGTTGAAAATGAGAGATTACTAACCAAAACAATGACAAAAATACACATATCAATGACCACTTTTGGTTTGGTGATCGCTAGTGGCTAATTTACGGTCTTTTATTACGCGACCGAAATTGGTCATTTATAGCTTGTCAGTTGTTCATTAATTTGGTCATATATTTGGTCATTACTTTGAATCAAGGACCAAATAGATGACCACATTTATGACCAAATTAATGACCACATGACAAACTAGACTAAGACCAAATTTGGTCGCGTAGTAAAAGACCGTAAGTTAGCCACTGAAACTGCTTTTTGGTCATTGATATGTGAATTTTGGTCGTTTTTTTGGTCATTTATATCCCATTGTTTGGTCATGTATCTCTCAATTTTTGGTCATTTTATATGCTAATTTTGGTCATTAATCTCATTTATTGGTCACTAATTTAGTCATTTTTAGTTATTTTATGTGTGGTTATTATATTTTAGTAGTTTTAATGGTGTCCAATATTAATCAATATAAATTTTTAATATGATATTGTGTTTAAATTAAAAAAGAATCATACATTATTTATCATCATCTAATACACATGTGAATTATGCAATGTCACATTAATTAGTTAATTACAACACTTATAAATAATATAAATTACAACCATATAAGTTTTAAACCGCACAAATTATATTATCTGAAATGTCGAGTATTACAATAAATATGAGTTTTCTCAAAAACTAACTCCATATAGCTTTACATGAAAATCATCTAGTACATCAATGACTTTTCAAAATATTGCAATGGCTAAGTCATCCCACTTGTACTTGGGTGCTAAGTTGTACTTACATCGCACGGTAGCTTCAAAACCATACTTAGCAGCTTGAAACCCTCAACAACAGGCTCTTCATACTCAATGGAAAAGCAGGCTCAGGAACATGCTCTTCATACTCAATGCCCCACTTTCTGAGCTTTCTATCTGCGCACGTGCTTCTGTATCCGCACTGCATGTGCTTCTGATCTTTCTAAGCTTTCTGAGCTTTATATCTGTGCATGTGCTTCTATATCCACACTGCAGCAGCCTCCCTCCTCTTGTTGTTATAAATATTGCGGGTAAGGTTACCTACAAACAACACATGTTAAGCAATAAATTTTCCTACTCGCTAAAAAGAGAAAACAAATAACTGAAAAATGTACATAGTAATTTCACAATATTTAACATGGAAAAAGGAAACAATTCCAACAAACATCAGGTGTACTCAAAATGCATAAACATTTAGAACCAGCAGACCTACAAATACATGAACATGAAATACCTCTCCATAAGTCCTATAGATCAATGGCATCATTGCGCAAAGCAAGAAATTCTTTCCGAGCAATATATGAATGAACTTTGCACTGAATATTTTTTGCTGAATTTCCCAATACCTCAGTTCTTCTAACATCTAATTCAGCCATTTGACCCACTCAGAGAAAAATATTGGTTTTCCCTATCTGAATAGTAAAGGAAATTTTAGGTTGTTTTTATTAGCATTTTAACTGAATAAAACAATGGAGGAAGAATCCACAACCTTATAACATATACACTTCAATCCTATTCTGAATCACATTGAAAAAGATGCAATATTAAACCTAACAAAGGCACAAAATTGAAGGGTATATAGAAAATTCCATGTGGAATGAACATAACAGTGGCCGTAATAATTTTCAAGTTGGCTTACCGAGATATGGGCAAAAAAAAATCTTGCCATTAGTGTGGACCTCTCAAGTCATGGAAAACACAAGTGGCTACTGAGCGCAGAGTTATGTTTGTGCCCTTAACTTTACAAGCTCAAAATAAAAATAAAATAATCTATAAGAAGATTATTTTTCAAACACCCCTCACAATTCTACTAACATCTAAAGGGAAGCTATTCCACTTTGAGAAAGGAAAAAATGGTTTAGCCTACTTGAAAAGGGGATCACCTTCCTCCCAATGGATCCCATGTCTTGGAAGATGAGGTTTTCTTCTAAGATTAGGTGAGGCCAACATGAAAAGTATGACAGGTGAAAGAAAGAACTCTTTTATACTCTGTAAATTGGAGTATGTCAAAAACTACTGTGTTTTTATTCACCAGGGAAGATGAGCTTAGGTCATTAGGAAAAGGCATTAAAATCGACAGCCAAATACTGTACATCTAAAATAATTCTAAGTATCTACAATTACCATAACATTAGTTACACTGGGGAGAAATGTAGGGTTAACAAGAAGAATAACGGTTTTTTATGGGAGGACTCTGACTGGATAAAACCCGAGCATGGTCCCAGAAAGGTTGAGAGCTTCTTTATGCACATTCACATGAGCACAATAAAATTTCACTCAGTAGGAGGAAAACGTAATGATGCATGTTACTACCTTAGTGACCAGGATCCAGCTTTATAAACTGCAACTTACCCTCATTAGTGAATTCTACAAAATCAAAACAAAGAAATAAATTTGTATCCCCACAAACACGACAATAAAAAACCTGCAACGAAACAAAAAAAATCAGTTTTTCAACCATTTATTCCATTGTATGCATACAAGGAAATGAGAAAATGAGAAAAGAGAAAATGATACATGGAACTTAATGGAGAAAATCACTTGTCCACAATTTATAAACAGAGTTGGAAGTTGCTCTTCGGTAACCTTCATTAGGAAATCAAAAACCAACAAACAAAATACAAGGAATGAAAAACAAAAAATTTCAACGGACATTGCAAGTTGTGCAGAATTGCAACTCACTACTTCCATACAGTATATGTGAGGATTTATAGCAACAACATATTTTCACTCCAAAAACAATTTTGCACTCTCCTTTATTTTGTATTTTGAGATTTTTAATGATGTTCTTGTCTAAGCACTCCCTATACATATTCACTATGATAATTTCTGTAGATATTGATAAGATTATTCAAATATAGAAACAATGCACTAACCATCTGATCTATATCTGAGACATAAATAGTTCTCCTAATGCTTTCTTCACGTTGTGCCCTACTGATTCTGGAGTTTGTTTCCCGTCTCACCTGATTGTAGCCATTCCTTTTATAAGGGCTGTGTGGAACAATTTAATTCAGTAAACAAATGAAACAATCATGTATTATTTTTAAACTTAGACAAAATAGACAACTCTTTGAAACTTATATCCCGTCATTGGCCAATTAAACATAGGTTAATGAATCCAATTCTACTTGTGCTAATTTACATTAGGCATTATGTTCAGTGTTGTTCACTTCCTTTTGATCCAAAATTCCCGCCAATACATTATCCTTATTTTGTTCCAACTTATAATCCCTAGTGAGGAATATAGCTCCATGAGCAAAGGATCCTTTCATAATGAACCAAACAATGTATTGATGATGAGTATATAATGCATCTTGAGTGGTGAAATCTTGTGCTATGAATGCATAAGTGGGTAAAGAATACATGTGTTGAGCTACCAAGGAAGTGATAACCCCCAAAGAAGTTAAAGCAAGACCCAATTAAAAATGAAGAGAATTATTGATTGTGTTATAAAGACCCTTATGTCTACGTCCTAATAGGTCTCCTGGAGGAACATGTGCCTCCAAAATACCTTCCATACTGTGACCAATCCCAAAGTTGGTTCTATACATATGACCAACAATTGAAAAAAATTAAATAGCTAAATGATGTTGAGCAATATAATTTGGCCATAAACTTTGAGTTTGTGGATGAAATCCTCGAAGAAGAGTTAGAATAGTAGTTCCAACCCCTCGGTAGGTACCAAATAAGTTACTTCTAGAATCAGGATCTTGAGCATAAAGATTCCACTGACATGTGAAAAAGCAGTCCTAAACCTTGGGGATGTGGTAATACATTGAAAAAATTATCCCATATGACGTGCTCTCCCCTTGATTCAGGAATAACGACATGAATTAAATTCCCTATCCAAGCTAGAAAACTGACTCTAAAGAGTCCCGACAAATGATGATTGAGACAGGATTCAACATTTTTGAACCATGAAACACTTGGTCTCCATTTAGGTTGTAGATGTAACCTAATCGCTATTAAAAATATGGCCAAAATAAATAGCAAGAAAAGAGCTCCAACATAAATATCTTTGTTAGTGTGTAAGTCAATTGTATACCACCACTGATAAACACCTGAATAAGCAATATTGACCAAGACGGGAGCACCTCCTCAGGTAAAGGCTTCTATAGTTGGTTGAGCAAAATAAGGGTCCCACATTGCATGAGCAATGGATCTTACATGTAAGGTATCGCGTACCCATGCTTCAAAATTGCCTTGTCAAGCCACATGGAACAAATTACCAGAGGTCCACATAAATATTGCAAACTGACCAAAGTGGGAAGCAAAAATTTTATGATAAAGGAATTCTTCGGTAATATCATCATGACTCTCGAAGTCATGTGGAATCACAATAACGAACCAAATACAACAAGTAGTGAGGTCCTCGACCAAGCCTTGGCTAAACTTTGAAAATATTGATGCCATAATTCTTTTCGAATCCTCATAACCATTATCCTACTGCAATAATTCTTTCTTGGAAGAACGTCGATAATGTGACGATTCCACCTACAAGGTAATGAGCTACTCCTACAACACGTCCTTGTACAATGCTCAAGGCTCTGGTCCAGATAATAGGAGAAACCTTCAATTTGTTATGGGCCCAAATGATATATTTAATGAGTTCTTTCCAATACCCACGACCGCTGAAAAAGAACATTAAACTGAAGGCCCAAACAAAATTAGCACCTAAAAATAAAAGACCATATGCATATAATTAATAACCATAAGATTGGATCACTTGAGAGGTTTGTTCCCATCAAAGTCATGGAGCCAACCATTAATCGTAATGAAACTTTGTGCAAAGTTTCCTTCCGTGATATGAGTTACCACTCCCTGATCACTTATAGTACCCAAAACATCAAACTGCATTTTCTAGCTGAAATGGAATTTTACTACTAAAAATGCATTGTACATCCATAATAAACCAAGGAAAACATGATCCCAGACAGATACTTGACATGTTCCTTCTCTCCCAGGTCCATCACAAGGAAATAGAAAACCAAGATTCACTTTATCGAGTATTAAACGGGAGCTACGGGCAAATAGAACACCTTTAAGTAGAATTAAAACAGTCACATGGATAGTAAATGCATGAATGTGATGTACCAAAAAATCTGTGGTCCCTAATGGAATTGGTAACAAAGCCACTTTGGAACCTACTATCACCAAATGAAAAGCTCCCCGTGTTAAGCTGGCACTAACACTAAGTCATTGTAATTAAAAATGAAAAATCTCAAAAAGGTGTGTTAATTTATAAACACATGTTGGTTCTTTCCATTCCTCGCACTGCAAACGGTGTGTCTCGACATCGATACACCAAGCACATTATTAAGACGATGTGGTAAATTATAGAACACCACCACATATTAATTTTAAAAAATTAAAAAAACACCCGGTTTGTTCATGGTATAGAACACGTGGGTGCACTTGATTACATGAGGTATATGGATACATATGCGTTGTTTTAACCCAAATCACAGTGCACCATTACGATGTGCTAGTTTATATGAGCCCAATGGAAAATATTAATTAAATTTAAAATTTTCATTTCGAAGTGTTAATATTACAACACACCAATGCATTTTATTGGTCGGTATGCACCACTAATGATGCCTTTTAAAGGTACATTCACCAAGAATCTTGGAAAAAATATAGTGCCCCTCACTATCTCACAAATGCATGCACCAATAGTGGTGCGATGTCAATTTTTGTGCACACTGTTGGAGGTGCTGAAAAAATTAACACATGCACTGGTGCTTCTCTCTTATGGAAGCACCAGTGCTTCTATTTCTTAGGGAAGCACTGACACCATCTCGAGACTCTCTATTAGTGCTTTGGTGGTGCATACTATTATTATATACACACTGTGTCAGTGCTAGTCTTGTTATAAACACATTAGTGACTTGTATACAACATGCTCGTGTCGAATTTATATTAAAAACAATAAGTGTAATCGATGCCCTACATATAGGTGGCACACCATTTCCAGTGTGTATGTATTACTACGCACCACATGTAGTGCTTGACTATTTCTCAGGCACTCCGATTTGGAAATTCAAGTGCTTTTAGAAGAAGAAAAAAATATTTTTTAATATTTATAAATAAAATTATCATTTAATTTCTTTAATGTTTTATATAATATAGTGATGTATTTTATATGTTAATCAGAGACATCAACGCATAGAGGAGAATTAACAACAACATTAGAGAGTTTACCCATACAATGCTTTATGGGAATGGGAGGTGAGAAAGAAGGAGAGGGAATTGTACCCTCGCCCTGTTACTACACAAACATGAGTCCTCTCAAGGGAAGTAGGCCTCCTCAAGTTCTATGAGGAGCCTAAATCCCTTAAGGGGAACTCGACATTTTTGGAATAGTTGATCCATTGGTGGGATCATCCGAGATGGGCCTTTCTAATTGGTCTTGATCAGTGGTTCCAGTCCACCGAGGAGGATATATATTTTATCGTAGTGTTATCCAAGAGCGAGGAGGATTTTTCCTACTTTCTTAATGTCACAACTGACATAGGAGTGCTAGAGAGTCATCTTGTATACTTTGATATATATTAGCGATGGCATTCTTGATCCAATTTCTTTTTAGGTTTATGGTGGACAACGACACATCTCTTCCTTTAGTAGAGAGAAGGTTGGGTGCCTCTCATTGTTCTTGACAACCATTTCACTCTACACCACTATGGGAAGCGCATTAGTTACCCTCTATTATATCATGTTGATTCTTTAGTGAGCTCGGTGGGTTAGCTCAAGTGATTGAGAGTTGTTTATGCTAGCATAAGATCTCAGGGTAAAATCCCTAGGTGGCTATGTTGGGGCCTCACTCGATGTCCCCATTAGGATAGGCCCCATAATTAGGGCCGACGGTTAACCTCGGATACCATTCTAAAAATAATGGAGAAGTACCTGAGGATTTCCTTGGCGATGTTCCATCATAAAAATAAATAAATAAAATTTTGATTATTTAGTGGAGAGGCCCAAGATACATTCGATGGTCTACTAATTTTTTGAATCAATTATGCTTTTCTCTTGATATATGCCATGCATAGTTCGAGGGAAGGGCCAACTTCCCTTTTTCATCAGAGTTGTTTTGTTTTTTTTTTAGAGTTTTCCAGTCACAAGTTCTTTGTTTGACTGTTTCCCTCCTAGGAATATGATGAGGCATGGATGCATATGTGGGGCCATATGTTGCACAAGAGCGATCAACCTAAAATAATAATTTTAAATTTATTTTTTAATGTTTTATATAAAATATTGATGTATTTTATTTGTTAATCAGAGACGTCAACACATAGAGGAGCATAAAGAACAACAATAGCGAGTTGACCCATACGATGCTTTATAGGGATGGAAGGCAAGAGAGAGAGGGAGAGGAATTTTAACCTCACCTCATTACTGCATAGGAAGGAGTCCTCTCAAGGTAAGTAGACCTCCTCAAGTTCTATGAGGAGTCTACATCCATGAAGGGGAACTTGACATTTTTGGAATAGTTGATCCGTCGGTGGGATCACTTAAGATAGGCCTTTTGTATTTGTCTTGATCAGTGGTTCCAACCCACTAAGGAGGATATAAATTTAATCATAGGGATATCCAGGAGAGGGTATGATTTTACCCCACTTTCCTGATGTCCCAACTGACATAGGAGCGCTAGAGAGTTAGCTTGTCTACTCTCTCATATATATTAGTGATGACATTGTTGATCAAGTTGCTTTTCAGGTTTATGGTGGAAACTACACGTCTTTTCTTTCAGTAGAGAGGAGGTTAGGTGCCTCTCATTGTTGGTGATGACCATTGCACACTAAAATAATGATGGGCAGTGTATTAGTTACCCTCTATTATATTATGTTGATTCATTGCATAAGTCGAGATGCATTCAATGTTCTATCATTTTTTTGCGGCAATTATGTTTTTCTCTTGATAGATTTCGTGCACAATTCGAGGGAAGGGCCAACTTCCATTTTGCTTTAGAGTTGTTTTATTTATTTTTTGAGAGGTTTCCAATCACAAGGACTTTGTTTAACTCTCACCCTCCTAAGACAATGACTGAGGCACAAATGCATATGCAGGGCAGGATGCTTCCCAAAAGGGATCAACCGATGTTCCCTACCAGGATCACATCCAAGATAGTGGACCTACCATCCACTGAGGATGATAATAATTTAGACATGGTGTCATGTCTTTATGCAAGGTTGGATTGACAAGGATGTTTGAATATATTATTCACCTTAGATGAGCCACTAGATTCTCTAGGTAATATTATTGTTATGTTTAAATTAATATAGTTTTATTTTACTGTCTTACTTAATGCAACTAAAATTATTTCTAACACTTCCTTTAATTTTTTTTTTTTGAAATTGTCTAATTGTTGTTGTGTACTATATATTTTTGTAGATATTGGTACCTTTGTTGGGAACCGGCCTCCCCAACTTGTTGATGTTGAGATGGATAAGGCAAGGCCAGCAGGTCAAGTTCTTGAGCTGTCAAGACCCGACATGCGACTTAGGCCTCCTACTAGAGATAGGCAGTGTTTGATGGACCACTTATCTACATTTATGGATGGGTAGGGAGTCCACACCATACCAATCCAGGATATCACATGAGACCCCGACCTTATGGATATGTGGACGAACCTTCTTGGAGATATGATTCTTCTTACATGTCATTTCATAAAATCTACTAGCCTTATAGTAGTTTTGAGGGATGGCCTTGACATTGAGATTTTGGCTACTCCATCCAATGAGGGTGTTCATCCTCATTCTCTATCTCCTCCTTCACCTCATCGAGTTAACCAACCACCATCTCATCCAGCTCCTCCTCCAACTTCTCAATCACCTCATTAAGTTGACCATCCACCATCTCATCTAGCTCCTCCTTTAGCTTATCGAGTTGACCAACCACCTTCTCATCTAGCTCCTCCACCTCCTCCTTCACCTCACCTAGTTTACCAGCCACCATATAATCTAGATCCTCCTCCACCTCCTCTTTCACCTCTCCAAGTTGATCATCCACCATCTCATCCATATCCTCCTCCACCTCCTCCTTCACCTCACTGAGTTGACCATACATCATCTCCTCTAGATCCTCCTCCACCTCCTCCTTCACCTCACCAAGTTGATTAGCCACCATCTCATCCATCTCCTCCTTCACCTTACCAAGTTGATAAGGAACAATCTCCTCCAAGTCCTCCTCCTCATCGATCTAAGTGACCCTCATCTCCTCCACCTCCTCTTCCTCCTCTTCACCATAACGATTGACCACCATATTCTCCTCCACACACATTCAACCTAACACCATCTCCATCGACTCCATTGCACGTCCACTAACCACCCTCTCCTCTATGGAATAACGACCATCCATTATCTTCTACTGCATGCACGACCTCAACTATTCTAGATAGGATGCCTTTGGATGGTGGAGGTACTGATGCCTTTGGCTTTGTTGGTGGAGATATCAATGCCTTTGGTTCTTGACATTGACCAAATATATATGCTATAGCAAATATTTAACTTGAGATGTATATTTGATATCATGTATCATGAGTTTGATATTATTTTTCATGTGTGTGTGTGTGTGTGCATTTTTCATGTTCATGTTGATGTACTTCATTTATATGTTCATGTTGGTGCATATATTGTTAGTTCATGTTAGATATTTTGCTATATGTATATGTTAAATTATGCTTGTTAGATGTGTGTGATGATGATGTTAGACAATGCTTGTGTTTTGTTAGATGTGATTTTTATATTTATATCCTAGATGTCATTTATGTGTTAGATGTTTTAGCTACTTTTTTATGTGTACATTATATGATGCTTATCATATTTGATAGGAGATGATAGATAATTTAATATGTGTATTTTAGATGATGTTTATGTTTGTTAGATGGTGATGATGATGATGGTGCATTAGATGATGTTAGGTGATTTTAGATGTAACTATTAGATCATTATCTCAGATGATGGTATGTGACAATATTAGATGTGAATGGTTGTGTTTATTGGATGTGTATGTTAGGTGATGTTCGATGTGTATGGTACATGATGTTGTTAGGTAATGGTTGTGTTTGTTTAGATGTGTATGTTCATTGTGATTGATGTACTTTATGTATGATTATGTTAGCTAATTTTTTTGTGAATGTTAGATTGTGATTATCATGTTTGATAAGTGATGATAGATGTGTATTTTAGATTATTTTTATGTTTGTTAGATGGGTATGATGGTGAATATGGTGATGATGGTACATTAGATGATGTTAACCATCATCATCGTATCATTATCATAAACTATATTATATTTTTGAATTAAAAAATGATATTATAGTGAATTAAAAGTAATGTTTGGATGTGATATATTATATAAAGAATTAAATGTATTATATAAATGTAATAATATAGCACTGAATCCATGTGTTATGGAAGAATCTGTATCCGGATAAAGAAGAGATCCATATTCAAAATAAATGATGCATATTGAATAAAATGATTGATGCTATTTTACAATTGAAAGCTTTCCTTTAAATATGGCTTAGGCACCTATTAGGAGGAGTTGTGTCCTCTTTACGGTAAAAAGTAATTATGTAGTTGATTATAAATTTATATATTGTTTATGTATTATGTACTTATTATTATTATTATTATTATTATTATTATTATTATTATTTATGTAACATTTCATTTACCTTAAGGGCATCTTTGTCCTCAAAGCTGAGACTGTTGATGCTCCCTTATTATGGGTTGTGTTTGAAGTGATGACTCGAACACTACAATCTTTGATCAATTTCATTCTATGGACATTATTTTGGAACTTGTGTTGCAATCCCTTCTACTTAAGTGGTGAGTTTTTTAAACAATACAACTTGTAATTATTGGTTTTCCATGTCATCTTTTGGATTCCATTTATGAAGAATTGACGATCTTCACTTCTAGTTTTTGCAATTCCTAAACATGTGGATGCAAAAACTATTGTGTCATTTGGTTCGAAAACAATGGGCTGACTATATTCAACATTATTTGGAATGTAACCAACAGTTGAAAAGAGCACCAAAAAATTGTGCTCAAGTTTTATGCCTCCATGAAACGCTCCAATAAGATTTGATTGCACTGTCTGGTTTCCCTGCCTTCTGCAGGCTGTTCTAAGAGATAGTGAGCAGGTTTCCATCTTCCTGGTGGAGTTCTAGGCTTTGGGATCATTGCATCGATTTATTTGTGGAGTTTATTTTTTGATTTGATCAATTCTCTGGGTTTGGATCTCACCAAATTTTGGTTCCGACTCCTTCTGCTCTCAACAATTGGTGTACGGTGTCTTCAATCCTCTGGGTGCTGCATTTTCAGCTGAGAATCGTTTCTTTGGATTTTTCGAGGGCTTTGCATAGAAAAGGATCATGTCTGCTTCAATATTTTTCTAGGATTTGCTTCTCATTGCTGGGTTTTAGCTTTAAGAATACCGAGTTACTGTGTACAAAAGTTTGGTGAGGCTAAGGTCAGTTCTCTTAGGGTGGATTGGCTTGTGGGCCAACCTACTTTTGTTTTGAGCTTTCTGGTGGATTCTCATCCTGGTGGTCATTCTAATGTCTGATGGGGAGTCTCCTCTTCCTCTTCCTCCTGATCTAGAGGATTTCAAGATATTGGTTGCTTTTAGTGGCAAGAGGAAAGGAGGCCCTACTAAGAAATTTGTCAAGAAAGTGGATATTTCGTATGTGGAACTTCTTGCTGATCGAAACTGTCGTTTGATCTTAAATATTGTTGAATGTGGGTTAATCAAGAAATTCACTAGCCTTTGGCCCTCTCCTAAGTCCATTGATGGCTGGGTGCAGAGAAACTGGTGTCCGTTAGTTTCTAATGGCATCCGAAACTATTTTTTTGGAAGAGGTTATTAGGTCCTCGTTTTTTAATCTGCATATTACCGTGACCTTATCTTAAAGAATGGTCCCTACTTCATGGGCCCTCAGGGGCTCTACTTGAACAAGTGGACCCCTGACATTGATACCTCTCAAGATGTTCCATAGGTTGTCCCTATTTGGGCAAGCCTCCCGCATATCCCTTTGCATTGCTAGAGCTCAGACTCCCTTGAAGCCATCGAGAAAAAGCTTGGTAAATATATTGACAGAGCTTATCAGAAAGACCAATTTTCATTCGCAAGAATCTGCGTAGAATTTGATTTGGAGACTGGCCTTCCTGAGGAAATCAATTTAACAGTTGTTGAGTGGTCTCATATCCAGGAGTTGGATTACAAACAAATCCCATTCAAATGTAGATTCTTCCATGGTTACGACCATTTTGCCAGAAACTGTAAGAAGAAATTAGAAGAGGAAATTGAATATGAGAAAGACGATCAGTGGACCCAAGTCCAAAAAGCAGGAACTTCCAATCAGGGGCCTAGAAAGGAAGGCAAAGTAGGAAAAACTGTGATAAGTGACTCTGCTATTGGGAAGAAACCTCCTACTCCTCAGGTTGTTGATTCATCCAAATTTCCTTCCAATCAATTTGTTGTCCTTAGCTCTTATGATGCTATCCACGAAGAAGGTGAACTTTAGCAATTCGATGGGCTTGTGTTGGATTCTGAAGCAATCATAGTTACTCTGGAACAACTTGGTCCTTCTTTATCAACTCCTCTTTGGGATGGAAAACCCTCCCTTGCTCCTATTTGGGATTGCTCTCCCCCTTCTTATGATGACATTGCCCGAAAGAAACCGGCAGATAAATCTGATTCTTCTGATGAAAATTCCTTTGAACAGCTCTACAAAAATACTGGTAGAAAGTCTAAGAAGGAGATCTGCGAAGAAGAGGTTGAGAGGATTAAGATGCAAGGAAGGCAGTCCACCATCAAAATTTCATACAGAAGGAACAAGAGAACTAGACCTCCAAAGGGAGTAATAACTCCCTCTAACTTGGGTAAGTAATGCAGGTCGTCTCTTGGAACTGCAAGGGATTGGGGAACCCATCCAAAGCTGGAGCAGTAAAAGATCTATTGAGAATGGTCCCTTCTGAAATTATCTTGCTTCAAGAGACCAAGGTTGAGGAGGAAGCTCTCCTTCTCTTAAGAAAAAATAAATGGAAATTGAAATCAAGCAAAGATGTCAGTTCTAGAGGCACCTATGAGGGTTTAGCCACTCTATGGTGTGAAGAGAATTTTCAATTAAATTTTTTTTGCCACCCAACGCTAGATATTTTCATAGCTTTTTCATATCGCTAGTAAGACCACTATTTCCCTCTTTAATATTTACGTGCCTGTTAATTATAGCAAAAAACAAGTATGTTGGAAATCATTATTGGAATTCCTAGAGGTCAATTCTCCTGTCAAGAGAATTTTAGCAGGTGATCTCAATATCACACTAGCCCCGAATGAAAAAAAAATGAGGTCTGCAAGGTAAGGACTTTATGCATGACACGGTGGAGGATTTGATTAAAACTTGGGATTTGATTGATATAAAACCCCAAGATCGAGCCGCTACACGTCTTCCAACCATAGAGTGGGAGCTGCAAATGTCTTTGCCATGCTTGATCGATTCCTTTTCCACTGTTAATTGATCGACGGGAAATCCATTGTCTCAACGAAAATATTACCCAATCTATCATCTAATCATCATCCAATTTCATTACTATTTGAAAATGAAGAGAATCTAGGGCCAATCTCGTTCAGGTTCAGCCCACTCTGGATCGAGAGAATTGGGTTCATGGATGTTGTAACCCAGGCTTGGTCACAATATATTGTTGGGTCTCCCAGTTTTGTCTGTGAGCAGAAACTGAAGAAGACCAAAATCGTGTTGAAGCAATGGGTCAAATCTCCTCTGCCCTCTCCAATGACCACCAGGAAAGAAAGAGTTTCTAAACTAGCTGTTATTCAACTGAGTATGGAAGACAGAGATATTTCCAATTCTCATTTAGCTCTAGAGAAACTGTCCCAGTTTAATACCTCTCAATCATTCAGACATGAAGAAGGACATCTCAGGCTAAAGTCTCGTTGCCTCTGGCTGAAATCTGGTGATAAGAATTCCGCTTATTTTCATAGACAATGCAGGGTTAGATTGTCCTATAATCATATCTCAGAAATCTCCACTGACGAGGGGGTCACTATTACAAAGCAAGATCTGCTAAAACAATCTGTTAGTAAGCAATTTTAGCTATTTTTTCAAGATGGTGGTCTCACTGATAGGGATGTTTCTTCTAAATTCTTAGATAATATCCCTCCTCTGGTTAGTGTTGAGGACAAATTTTCTTTATTGAAACCCTTCTCTGAAAAGGAAATTGTTGACGTCATCTAGGCCATGGAGTCATATAAAGCTCTTGGGCTAGATGGCTTCTCCTTTAATTTTTATAAATTCTACTGGCCCATCATCAGAACAGATCTCGTCCAAATGGTGACTTCCTTCCAAAAAAAGCAAAAGTGGGAGGGTGCATTAATTCTACCTTTCTCACCCTCATCCCCAAGGAATCCAATCCTTCTTCTTTCGACAGGTTCCTCCCTATTTCGTTGTGCAACACCTCTTATAAGATCCTTGCCAAACTTCTAGCCAATAGATTTAAGCTCTTGCTCGGCAAGCTGATCTCTCCTCTCCAGGGGGGATTTGTAAAAGATAGGCATTTAGTGGATAATGTAATCCAAGCTCAAGAATCTCTTCATTCAAGTTTCCAAAGGAGGGAGAAAGGTATGTTAAGTAAGTTGGATATGAAGAATGCTTTTGATAGAGTTAAGCTCCCCTTCCTTTATGATGTCTTGCTCTCATTTGGGTTATGCCCTGAGTTTGTAAATTTGATTAAAGCTTGCACTGATGGTCCTTGGATTGTGCCTTTAGTCAACGGTAGACCATCTGACTTTTTCAAAGCGTCAGAGGCCTCCGCCAAGGATGTCTGATGTCCCCTTTCTTATACATCTTCATGGCTGAAACTCTCAGTAGAAAACTCATAGTTGAAAAGGAAGTTGGTTACATCCTGGGCATCAAGATTGCAAGGGGTGTGGACCCAATCAACCATGCCCTTTTCGCAGATGACTCTCTCCTTCTTGGAGGGGCCTCCTTGAAGATTGCTCAGGATTTTAACAATATCCTTCAAAAATTCTGCCAAATCTCAGGAGCACTGATTAACAAAAACAAAAGTGTTGTTTATGGTTGGAATGTTGAACATTCGGCTATTCTTCGAATAGCATACTTCTTGGGCTACCCTGGTTTCAACAAATGGGAAAAGATCAAGTATTTGGGTCTTCCCTTAACCCTTGGATCGTCCCCTCCCTCTCTCTGGTTGGAAGTATTGGCAAAGTTAAAAGCAAAAATCACTTCTTGGGGTGGTCAGTGGTTAACCTCGTCCAGGAAGTTGATCTTTGTTAAGGTTGTCCTATCAACTTGTCCTATTTTTCAATCGTCATTACTGCTAGCCCCAAAGAGCATCTTGGCTCAGATTTCTAAAATTCCGAGAGATTTTCTCTAGCCGGGAGGTAAATGTTGTCATAACAAGATGCATCAGGTAAATTGGGAAGATCTTAAGAGACCCATCTCAGTAGGTGGATTACAAATCAGGGACCCTGGTCTGGCTAATATGGCGTTGAGTGTCAAGCTTATTTGGCAGTTATTTGTGAACAAGAATCATCCTGTTAGTAAGATTTTTCATATGAAATATCTTAAGGGTGGCTCATTGAGAAACACTACCTCTGCTAACACTCCAACTGGCACTGCTGTCTGGAACTCCTGCAAAGAAGGTCTTGAATTCTTTAATCAGCAGCTATTTTGAATTCCTGGCAACAGGAAAAGGACTCTTCTTTGGGAGGATAAAATCTTTGGGAACCCTCCTCTATCCTCCGTTATTCTGTTATGAGAGATAATGAATTGGGAAACTAATAAAGGCCTCCTCCAATTGGCTGATATTTGTATCTAGGACAGTTTTGGAAATTGGGCTGGTTGGTCCATCCCATATCTTCCTACTTGTCTAAATCCACTTAAAATTTTGTTTTCATCTCTTACAGGCATTGCTCTTGTCCACTTATCCAAGAAAGATGAAAGGGGCTGGGGAAAAGATGGCTTTTACACAGTTGCTAAAGGATTTAACGCTCTTCAAACTCCCCATTGTTCTCATTTTCCTTTTGTGATCTAGAAATTGGTTTGGGTTTCCCATTGCATGCCAAAGGTTAACTTTTTCTCTTGGCTGGTCTTAAAAAACAAGATATTGATAGGTGATAATCTCTCAAAACGTGGATTTAATGGTCCTTTTCAATGCTTCTTATGCAAATCAGTCGTGGAATTAGTTGACCATATCCTAGTTGATTGTGAATTTTCCAGAAATGTCCGGGCTCTTGTTCTTCAAGGTATTAATTGCACATTCCCTTCACAAACTTATGTAATGGCTTTTTATCCAGCTTGGTATGCCAAACGTCCACCAAAATCGTCCTCTGCTAATATGCATATTCACTGGAATTCAATTTTGAAATTCACTTGGTGAGCGTTATGGATGGCCAGAAACAATAGCATTTTCCAATACCACAACCTAAACATCCAGATCGTGGCTAAAAATGCAAAATCATGGTTTGCAGAAACTTCTGGCTATCGAATTCTACCCTTCCAGCTTCCTAGTGGACGGTCTCTTGTTCTCAACCTTCTAGAAAAAAGATGAATTGCGCCAAGCCTTCCAAAATCCCTTCTTGGAAATTTCGTGGGAATGCGGTTTCTCTTAAAAAAAATTGGTTGAACTCCGCTTCAGCAGTAATTTTCTTTGACGGTGCTTCCAAAGGGAATCTTGGGGCCTCTAGAGCTGGCGGTGTGGTTTTATCTCCAGACATATTGACTAAATTCAGTGTTAGTTGGGGTCTTGGTTCCGTGTCTAACAACCAGGCCGAAAGTTACAACTTACTCGTGGCGACCCAGCTTGCTAAGGAAAAAGGTTTCAAGTCCGTTCTAATCTTTGGGGATTCTGAGATGCTGATAAAAACTTCAAATTCAGCTGGCAGCTTCAACAATTCTGCCATGAATATAATTCTGCAGAGAAATAGGGCAATTTTAAAATAATTTTACATGGTTGATTCCTTCCACATTCTCTGAGACTTAAACGAGCTTGCAGATGCCCTGGCTAATAAAGCTTGTCTCCTTCCTCAAGGATTTCTTAGCATCGATGGGGAATCCATTTATTTCTACCCTATTCCGTAATTGTGTTACTTTCAGTTGTAATTTGTTTTATATGGGAGATCCCCTCTGCTCTGTAAGATTTTATGCAGCTTCGTGTCCTTTTGAAATTTGTAACTTGGTTGATTGGTATATGCCAAAACAGACCAGTTTCCTATTAAAAAAAATAAAACTACCCATTTGTGTTAAAAAAAAAGAGCACCACGTTTGCATAACTATCTCACAACTATCTACACTTGTGCTTGTAGAACCATCATAAATTCTTACATCTTGTTTAGGCATGTATTCACTACTTCCATGAATTTCAACTACATAAATCATATCATTAGATTTATAAGGAAAAAGTGGTTGAGAACAATGTGCAAGTGCTTTTTTCGTTACACCTATGGGCACGTTTTCATCTTTATTGACATGAAAAATGGATGGTGATATGGAACTGGTTGTGTTATTCAATTTAATGTCCAAGACATGAATTCCATCACTTTCATGTTCTTTACCATGTTTGTCTTGCAAACTTTGAAAATTGGAATGGGATTTAATTTCCAAGTCCTCGTCTTGGGAGGCCTCTAGTTGCTTTGTTGGTTTATTTCATTGAAGGTATTGTCAACTTTTTCATTCGATTGTTCCTTATAGTCAATTACTTCTTCCATTTTCCTCATAAATCGATCGAAGATCTCATCCAATTCTTCTTTAAATGACTTCATGGTTAATGTAAGAGTATAGTAGTTAATTAATAATAAATCCAATTAACCCTTAAAAAATATTGATAATTATTATTATTATTTTATAAATAATAATATATATATTTTTTGATAGAAACGGTTAGAAATTATATTAAAAAGGTGGTTGAGCCAACAGTAGATACATCTCCAAAACAGGAATGTCAAACATCCAAACTACCTATAACCGCAGAACTACATATGCCTGAACAGTTGCAAAATCAGGACTTTTGACTGCAAACAGACATAGGAAGAAACTAAAACAAAATTCAAACTAACGCCGGATAGCCTCTACTCCAGAAGTCGGGATGGGCCCTGCATTTCCAATTCGCTTTGCCCATTTCTGCTCCAAGCTTTGCATCCTGTTGTCCAATTGATCCAGAGATTGCTGAACCACGGCTTCCAGCTTCCTCATAGCATCTTGAAATTCAGTGCAAAGTCATCCTATATCCTCTTCCAGCTGTTCCAAGCGACGACCACCCAGCACGTCTATTTGGTGCAGACAATTTCCTTGCCTACGAACTTTACGCCTGAGAACCCTTACATCTGCTTCTAGAGCCTCCACAGGATCAGGAGAGGAGGCAAAGGAACCGTTAGAGTCCGCCATTTCCACCGACGCAGACAGGAATAACACTGATATCACAACCTCAAAGCGTTGGGAGCTTCGCCAACCAACCAGGGAGACCTTCACATTCAATCCAACAGAGTTTTGAGAGCATACAACAGGACGCAGAAGAATCCAGAAATCTTGCCCTCTGGCAATTGCGTGCTCAACCCAGAATTTAATAGCCCCCAAGGAGAAGCAAATTGGAGAATAATTCAGCCACGATCGAAGGCACGAGTTATGGTATAAGTACCTGAACGAGGAATCAAAGAGAACAAATTCATGAGAGCCAGAGCTTGTCTAAAGGTCATTACGCAGCAGGGTTCCAACTAACCCACAATTCTTATCCACCAAGAGAACCATTTTGACTTGATCTGAAGAGAGATGATCCAAACACCTCCATGAAGAACTATGATTGCGCCATATCTCCTTCCCATCGCTCATCAGGTTTGAATGGATCACGCTGTTAAATCCATCCTGCAAAGAAGTACACCAGGAGGTACGGACGAAGTTCCACATAAACTGAGAATTACTACCCATCATCAGAAGGAGCGGGCAAGAATGCAGCAGAGGACGGGTTGGGCAGGCATCTTTATGAATGGCATAATGCATGGAGGAAGGCGCAAACAATAGGCACGTGTCGATTGAATTCCAGGGGAGGAGTAACCACGAGGTAGCCGTCACATAAGACAAATGTCTTGGGCCCCCATTCCACGAACCCATCCTTCTCATGCTTGGCAACTTCTTCCTTTGCTTAGGGGATAGGTTCCAAACTTTGGACCCCATTGATACTAAAAACCCCTAAACCTATGGAAATTGCCTCGTTTGCAACACTGTCTGCCTGCTCATTAAGATCTCTTAAGACATGGAAGAATTCTATAGAGCTGAAAAGAGGCAAGAGGAGAAAATTTCTTCGAATCACTTGTCTAAGGCGAAAAGAGGAGGGCAACTCCCGACATATGAGATGATGGAGGATTATCCTGGAGTCCCCTACTACCGTTAAGTCTTGAATATCGAGATGAATAGCCTGACTTAGACCTTGCCAACGAGCAAGAGCTTCCGCCATATTATTGGTGTCGATTCCCAAATTCCAGGCGTAATTGAGGTTCAGATGTCCCTCAGGGTCGTAGAGCACCCCTCCCCCTCCTGCCACCCCTTTTATAAATAATAATATTATTATTATACATATTAGTTTTTTTTGGGTGAAAGTGGGAATTAGGGATTAATAAAATCTTGTGTGGTTTATAAAACGAAGGTTTGGTTTTATAAACCGTATGTTTTTTGTTTTTGTTCTTTGTTCTTTCCCCTTTTTATGGGATATTCTTATCTTCTTCTTTTTAACTTCTTCTTTTTCTTTTTTTTGTTAACTTATTTTTACAAAATAAAATTGACGGGTAAAAGCCAAAATATGGCCAAAGGTCTGAAATCAAGCCCAAGAAGGGGCTTTGATACCACTATAACACTGAATCCATGTGTTATGGAAGAATTTGTAACCAGATAAAGAAGAGATCCATCTTCATAATAAATAATACATATTGAATAAAATGATTGATGATATTTTACAATTGAAAGCTTGCCTTTAAATATGGCTTGGGCACTTATGGGAGGATCCATGTACTCTTTACGGTAATAGTAATTATGTAGTTCATTATTCGTTTATGTATATGTATTTTTTATTATTATTATTAATGTAACAAAGGAGATATGCAAAATATAATGGATTATATATAT
>LPNX011056526.1:127491-162546 GCA_001517045.1 Pseudotsuga menziesii
ATGACTAAAACAAACAAACATTGCATGGTATATTGAAATCCAACCACTGGCAAGAGAATAAACACTTTCTTGGTATAAAAAGAGCACTCCTTTAACTGAAACAAAAATGTCTTCCAACACTAGAAAGCTACCATTACCCACCTACTTTGGAAAAAAATCAACCACTTGGCAAAGGGACTTGGTAAAAAATGAAATGTTATTTCAACATGTAATCAAATAACACACCAAATCCCAATTGAAACCTCATGCAATAGGAAATCTCAAATATTGAAAACCTACCTTCAAAGAGTAAGCGAGGATAAAGAACTTGTGAAAAAACACATAAACACTTGGATACGTGTAGAATGAGAAATGATTGATCTATTAATTTGTTGTTTTTTATGATGTATAAGGCCAATTGATAACCTAATTCATGTGGGATAATAATCCTCATTTTTTATAAAACAAATAACATAGGAACTAACCTAGGGAGTTAAGTTACAAAATAATTTCCTTACAACATGAGATAATCAACATTGATAGAGGTTAAATGTTTTGAAGGTAAACCTAGAAGTATAAGGCATTATTTCTAGCATTAAAAATCAACTTCAATCATCTTAACAATGGTAGCACAACCTTATCTCTGGAAAAATATATCAACATCTTTTACATAGGACTTATGAGTGTATTGATAATCACTTATCGTGCATTCAACATAGATCCATGACTCATATAAGATATAGATTCTATATCTCCCCACGGCGGGTGAACACATGTTTTGTTTAGGGGGAGGATGAGAGGCATGTGGCAGGACTCACTATCCTCGGTGCTAACACCTCACCACCCCCGTCCGACCTCCATTAAATAGGCATCTCCCATGCGTCGACTGCAAAAGATATGCTCGCACTCCCGAGCACCCAACAAACGACCGATGCGGCTTTAGTTTTGTGTGGAGGCTCGTGCAAATGCACAGGACTTGGTAATTATGACAGGTTTCAGGGAAATTATGGTTTTGAATCAGACGATATTGTGGAAAGGATGGCATATTTACATCATGCTAGCTCATAATATTACTCCATCGGGTTTTATAGAGATTCACCATCTCCACTAGAAGGCTATCCCGAACTCCATTTGTCTACAAACCATCTCTTGGATACTCCCTGTGGAGTTCCCTTGCAGCAATTTCGGGCTAGAGGTTGGTGCTTTCCTATTCCTGTTGGTTGAAGAGTGGTGCGATACTAATGAGTGGTGATTCCATTTGAGCATTGTGGTCAGCAATTGCGGGTTCACTCAGGCTAGGGACTTCTTGGGTAAGATTCAAATTCCTCTTGCTATCTGTTTGTGTAACCATTCCTGGAATGCTCTATCTATCCACCACCCACTTGTCTTGCCACAAAGTTGATTTGTGAGGCTCCTCTTCTCAACCTGGAAGACACTCTTGCTGCAACTAGGATTTTCTGGGCTCTGTCCCATAGCCAAGCTACATATTTTGTGAATGCCTCTGCCAGTGTTTTTAGACTCTACCCGATCCATTACCAAGATTTTCTTCATCTCTCGACGATAGCCTTCATGTCTATTGCCATGCCTCCTCGAAAGCACTATCACCATGCATCCTTCCCTCATGTGACTGGCAGGTCGAAACCTATGAGCCTGCCTCTCTGGTTTTAGAAGCAGCTGGTGGAAAAGAGCAAATGATACAAATGTGAAATCCCTAAGTCGTTCCAAGCCAACATTCAGTGCGTTGAGAGAGAGGTTGGAATGGAAGGAATCTGGTTGGGACCAGAGGAAATTAAAAAATAATTCAAGGAATTAGTACCAGATCCTAGTTCCTCTAGAGATAGATTCACTCTTTATCATATATCCCTAGAGCTGCAATGGTCGCAGAAGATGATCCTCGACAGAACTTTAGTGGAAAAAGATGAGCAGCATGGGGAAATTCTTCTTCAACAGGACAAAATTATGTTTCTCCTGTAAAGGATTCTGGACAATCAGGCTGAGTTCACTAAGAGACTGGGCATGAAGCTTCAACCTCATGATCAATCTATTGATTGACCATGTTTTTCTTTTAGTCTATGTTCTAGTTTATTTCTGTTTTAAAAAATAATTCAATTAATGGTGATATTTTATGTTTTCATGGAGGATACATTTCTGAGACTTATTAAGAACTCACAATCACTCTGGAATTGTCTCATTTCCTTTCGAGGGAGACTGTCAGTTTGATTTCCAAGCCTGTTTTTCCAGTAATGGGAGGGCTTGGTTTTTTTTCTTCTGTAAATGTATGTTTTTGGCAATAAAAGGAAATAGAAGGATCAACTAATTTACAAAAATATATATATAGATTCTATATCATCATCAAGTTCATATGTCATTCTTTTATTGGCTATGAGGGACTATCCAATATCTTTGTTGAAAATCCAAAATATTCACCTTGATAAATTTTTCGCTCCAAGAAGACATTTCAATTGTTTTTTACAAGTTTGGTGGCTCAGCTCTATTTCTCGTCTAGCTTTGGATCTATTTGCAGGATTCGACGTGAAGTGTGGTTATGAGGATCGTTTGAATGCGTTCTTGGAGCATTTGGATTTTATTTGAACCTGCGTTCATGGTGCTGTGATTTGAACCTTTGTATTGATAGGTTCTTGGAGCAATGATTTGAACTTGCTGGCTTCAATGGTGTTTGTTTTGGGATTGGTGAAATTCTGCTTGCCCAGCTTGTGTTGTGGTTGACTTTCCTAGCGTTCTTGGAGTAGTATTTCGTTGAACCAGCTGATTTTGGAGGAGTATTTTGTGATAATTTGGGACTCCTTTGAGTTTGCTTGAGATTTTCTTGAATTAGCTTTTGTATTCCTCTGCAGGTCTTCGGCTATATGAGATTATACCATGGCTATTGGAGGGGGTTCCCCCCCCCTTAAACTCATTGCTTTCAGGAGATTGGTTGTAGCAAGTGGCAATAGGAATCCCTCTCAGAACCAATAGACATTTGTCAAGAAACTAGACAATATTCCCTTGGCGGATCTTCCCGCAGAACAACCATGTCGTACAGCGATGTATTGTAGATCGGAGTCTTATTGGCCAGTTTACTGGTCTTTGGCCATCTTCGAAGGCTATTGACAGTTGGGTTCAAAGAAATTGGAGACCCCTTATCTTAGAAGGCATTCGCAACAACCTGATAGGTAAAGGATACTATGTTTTTCTTTTTGAAAATTCAAAAGACAAAGATTTAATTTTTCGAAACAGACCATATTTCATGGGTCCTCAAGGGCTTTATCTAAATAAGTGGACTATGGATTTTGATCCGAATCAAGATGTCCACTATGTTGTTCCTATATGAGTTGGGCTACCACATCTTCCTCTTCATTGTTGGAATTTGGAGTCTCTTGAAGCTATAGGAAACACTTTAGTGAAGTACATTGATAGGGTTGAAAGAAGAGAACAATATACTTGTGCTTGAATATGTGTTGAAGTGGATCTAGAGGTAGGGATTCCTGAAGTGATTAAGTTGACAGTAGCCGATTGGTCTCATGTACAAGAGCTTGATTATGAGAAATTTCCTTTTAAGTGCAAACATTGTCATGGATATGGGCACTTTGGGAGATCATGCAAGAAGAAAGTTGATGAAGAAGCTGCCAAAGAGAAGGGAGAACAACGGACACAAGTCCAAAAAACAAGTACCGCAAAGCAGGGAAATATTTCAAAAGGAAAAAGAGCATAAATGGGGTTGGGTAGTAATCCCACTGGACAAAAACAGAAGGAAAATGAAGTAACAATGAAGGAAATAACAACACAAAACAACTTCAAAATTATGAGTATTCCTAAAGAACAAGTGCCTTCAATTCTTGAAGAGGGAGAATTTCCTCAATCTCAAGATTGGATTCGAGAATAAAATAAAGAATCAACTGAGTCAAATTAGGGTTCCTCTGTTGATGGACACTCTCCCACATCTGCATAACTGGAAAAAAAAACCCCATAATTATAGCTCATCTGATGAAGAATCTCTTAAGAGGTCCTCAAAAAAAGGAAACAAATTTATTAAGAAAGTATGAGAGGAAGAAGCAGAACATCTGAAGTTGAAAGGAATTCAAGCTACAATCGAGATGTCAATTGCCAAGAATACCAGGGCTAGAGCTTCAAAAGGATGCCCTCTTCCTTCTGTAAATAATAAATAATGAACATCGTCTCTTGTAATTGTAGAGGGCTTGGAAATTCATCAAAAGTGGAAGTTGTTAAAGATCTCTTAAGAATGGATTCTCCTGGTGTCCTTCTGCTCCTAGAGAAAAAAATTGACAAGGATAGCCTCCTATACATAAGCAATAAGAAATAGAAAACGAATGTAGGGAAGGTTGTGAGTGCTAGAGGTTCTGCTCGTGGAATTGAAAACTTGTGGACAGAGAATCTTTTCTCTCTGGAAAACTCTCATGTAACGCAACATTGGATTTTCTTAGAACTCTGGCACATTCCAAGTAAGACTTCCCTTGCTCTTTTTAATCTTTATGTACCAGTAAACTTCCAAGAAAAAAGAGAATGTTGGAATTCTCTGTCATCCTTTCTTGCTGCTAATTCTTTCTCCAATATAATCGTGCCTGGTGATTTAAACATCACAATGGACGCTAAAGAGAAAAAAGGAGGAGTATGCGGGAGAGATACCATGCTTAAAACGATGGAAAATCTCATTCTATCTTGGGAACTGATTGATTTTAAACCAAAAAAGGAAGATACACATATACTAATAATCAAATTGGAGCAGCAAACATCTCTGCCAAATTGGATCGATTTCTGGTTTAGAGTTCTCTGTTGATGGAAAAAAAATCCTCTAGCATCTTTCCCAAGCTTACTTAAGATTATAAGCCGATAATGCTGCAGATCGAAGACGAAGAGGACCTAGGACCCATTCCCTTTCGGTTCAGTCCGCTGTGGAAAGACCGAGATGGTTTCATGAGCATTGTATCCATGGCATGGGATCTTCCAGTTATTGGATCGCCAAACTACGTATGGGAGAGGAAACTCAAAAATACCAAATCTGCGTTAAAGGATTGGTTTAAACTCTCTCAAAAAAATCCAATCAGTGAAAGGAAAGAGGCGCTGGAAAAATCGGAGGAGATCCAAATGGAAATGGAAGAATCAGAAATTACCCCTACCTTGTTGGAAAAAGAGCAAAAAGCATAGTTTAACTCCTTTCGAGCATTTAGGCAAGAAGAAGAATATTGGAGACTGAAGTCACGTAGTACTTGGCTGAAAGCTAGAGATCAGAATACCTATTTTTTCCACAAGTAGTGCAAAGCCAGATTATCCCAAAATCATATTTTAGAAATCTCCTCTCTGTCTGGTGAAAATTTTAAAGGAATTTCTCAAATAAAACAAGTGGCTGAAGTTCATTTTCAAAACCTATTTAGGGAAGATGGCTCCTCTAATTTAGATTTAACATCTGATTTTTGTCCAACATTCCTTGTATGGTGAGTGAGGAAGAAATTGTTGAGTTAATGAAGCCTATTTCGGAGCAAGAAATTATTGATGTTATTTGGTCTATGGAGTCATATAAATCCCCAGGCCCTGACGGTTTTTCCTTTCATTTTTATCGAGTTTGTTGGACAATAATCAAGAAAGATTTACTCTGGCTGATAAAAGCATTTCAGTTAAAAGCCAAAGTGGGTGGATGCCCAAATTCCACATTCCTTGCATTAATTCCTAAAGAAGTTAATCCTTCTACTTTTGGTCGATTCAGACCCATTTCACTTTCTCATGCTTCTTATAAAATCTTCTCTAAACTCTTAGGTAATAAGCTCAAACCTCGGCTCTAGGAACTCTAAGAAATCTACAAATGGAAAATACTCCTAAAGGCTCTATTACTTGGAATTTATGCATAAGAGGTCTCTAATTTTTATTTTTATTTTTGACAAAAACAGATATGTTATATATTAGAACTTGGCAATGAAGCCGCTGAAAATTTAAAATTGGTTTTAGACAACCATTACAAATTCTACTTCCTCCAAGCGAAGAAACCTATCCAGTTAAACCAGAATCAGACTACGGGGGAATATAAATACTTACAAGCAGATTTACATACAGTTCATTTCGACCTACAACTATAGATTTATTTATGCAAGATCCGCCATAGAATTTAGTTCCTGAAGAATATGATTTTTTTTTTATCTTCCTAAACAATTTAGTGATGGACTTGATTCTATTAATCAATCTTACTAATCTCACATTCTTACGTTGATTTCCCCCGTTCAATGCATGAATTATTAACTTGGAGTCCCCAAAAACCATTACCTCTTCCACTCCTTTCTTCTTCAGCTGCTTGAGACCTTGCCATAGCCCATATGCCTTGGCATATTATTGGAATCTTGCCCTATATTCCAATAGTACTATGTATTAGTTTTCCCATCCAGATAAATAACAACCCCGCCGCCTCCCTCTCTCCCTGGATTCCCCTTGGAGGCTCCATCAAAAAACAATTTAAAAATCTTCCTTTATTTCAGCCAATTCTCAAACTGAGACTTATCCAATCTGACTTCCCAATTTTCCAACTGTTTTTTAGCCAAATTACTTTCAACATAAATATTAAGACTTGCATCCAATCATTTTCATTGCCAGTCAAGTTACCTTTGTTTTTGGGAATCCTCAAGACACTAACAATGTCACCCATTAAGGCATTTGCTTTGATTGCAATCTTCCAAGCTGGCTAAGTTATATCCTGAAAGATTATGTGGTTATGCTCATTCCAAATGCACCAGCATATAATTTTTGGAATTTTCATCCAGCAAGCTCTCAATCCTTTTTTTTTTACTCAGCTCACCATTATACAGTTTATCCCAATTGAAAAAACACAACTGAATATTGTCCAGCAATTGAATCCCATTCTCCCAGCAATTCAGCGCTTCCCTCCAAACTGAGATGGCATAAGGACAAAGTAAGAAAAGGTGACTGATATTTTCACTGGGTTCAGAGCATAAAGGACATCGAAAAGGGCCAACAAACCCACGTTTCTCCAAATTGTCTCTGGTGAGAATTTTCTCATGCAACAACGTCTAGGCAAACATGTCTATCTCTGGTAGCGTTTTACATTCCCATAATTGTTTCCAAATTGTAGGGTTACCTGACATGTTAGGAACGGCAACAAATTTTAGATAACCTTCAGTCATCGAGTAGCTTCCAGAGCAGCTTCCCCATCCACGTTGAACCTTTCTATGCTTGGCCACCGGAGCGATTCCTGATAGATGGTTCAGAAGAAGAGTTATCATTAATAAGATCTTTAGGGCAATCTGGAATAGACCACCCAGCCCATCTATTTGAGTTTTTGGTTTCCCATTCTGATATGTCCCATATAGTTTTAATTCCTTTTGCAACCAGACATTGATTAAGCCTTGGAACAACAGGAGGATACTTCCCAAGGATTACATCCTGCCATATTTTTATCATTTTACAGTTGCTTGGGATCCAGTGCATCTCTTCCTTGAACTTGGGTAGAGATTTCTTGCAGAGGGCGTATATAGGGGAGGTATGCTTATTCTCTTGATCAATTTCAAGGCATCTGAGCCTCGGTCCCGAAAAATACTTGCACTTAATCACCTGATTGCACCAGGATGTCTTGGAATCAATCATATTCTAGAGCAACTTGGCTCCCATTGCCAGATTTTGGATTCTTAAGTCTCTAATTTGCAGTCCACACTCCAACCTTGGCATCTTGATTTTTTTCCAACGGATCAATGCAAATTTTTTTCCTCCCCCATTGTTCCCTCCTTGCCAAAGGAATGATCGCACCAGGCCTTCGATCATTACTATTGTTTTGGAAAGGGCTAGCAAAAGGGAGCATTGGTAAAGAAGATAGTTGTTCATAACAGTTTTTATTAACACCACCTTCCCTGCTAGGTTTAGTCAGGTTGCTCCCCATCCAAGAATTTCCTTTTTGATTTTATCCACAAGGGGGTTCCAAGCTAAGCTATTGGGCTTATATTTGAATATAGGAACCCCTAGATATTTAAAGGAGTCCCAACTAATCACTCCATTAATTTCAAGGACACGGGAGATTCCTGACATTTCCCTTGGATTGATATTCCATCCATAGATATGACTCTTCTTTAGGTTGATTTTGCTTCCCGAGGCATGGCAATAATGATCCATTTCACTTTTAAATATTCGAGCTATAATCTGACTAGCTCCTCCGAGCAAGATTGTGTCATCGGCAAATTGCGCGTGATTGATATCTCTTGTACCTCTAGTCGTCCTAATGCTTGAGAGATCATGGTCTTGCCTGGCTTGCTTCATCTAAAAACTATGTACCGACGCTTGGATTGCATAAAGAAGAGGAGAGAGTGGCACCCTTGCCGTAGACCTCTCGTAGCTTGAAAGAAGGGTGTTTCCCTTCCATTGACGAGCGGGGTGATCCAGGGTTTGCTGATATAGGCCTTGACCCAATTGATGAAGTTTGGGTCAAAACCAAATCTCAGCATTCCTTGATAGAGAAAGGAATGGATGACTCTATCGAAATCATTTTCTAAGTCTATTTTCACCACCATTCCTTTGTCACCATTCTTCAGACTAGAATGGATTGCCTCTTGAACTAAAATTATATTGTCCCAAATTTTCCTGCCTTTAACGAAGCCTCCTTGGTTCTCAGGAATGAGATAAGGAAGGATATGTTTTAATCTTCTGGCCATAATTTTATTTATAATTTTATAACCAATGTTACATAAGGATATAAGCCGAAACCTATCAAAGGATTTGGCATCCTTCTCTTTGGGAATGAGAGCCAGAAAAGTTGAATTCATGCTGCCTCCAATTTTGTCACATCTCTATGATTTGCTAGCCATTTTGAATAAATCATTTTTAATGATTTCCCAACAAATTTTGATGAAGTTAACGTTATACCCATCGGGGCCAGGAGTCTCGTCATCCTCCATGTCAGCGAAGGCCTCTTTAATCTCCTCCAATGTGATTTTATAATTCAATCTATTATTATCTTTATTTTTGACAGAGTGTGGGACAAGATCCATGATCTCGACATCTGCAATGATGGGATGAGCAGAGAACAGATCACTGTAATTCCTGGAAGCTTCTAATTTAATGTCTTCAAAGTTTTGAATTACACTATCTTGAGCATGGATCTCGTGCACATGCTTGTAGTTTTTCCTAGCCTTGGCCTGTTTGTGGAAGTATCCAAAGTTCCTGCCACCGTCTTTGAGCCATTTGCATCTAGCTTTCTGCCTCCACCATTCAGCTTCCTTCTTGCAGGCGTCGTGGAGATCAATTTGTAGCTTTAAATATTTTTTGATGTCTTCTTGATCGATACCTTTAGTCTCCATATCGTCCTGGTGAACCTCCAACACTAGCGCAACTTGGAATTTCTTTTGATTTGGAGTGGGTATTAGTTTTTCCCAATCCTTAAGAGCCTTCTTCAATCTTCTAAGTTTCTCTTCCCATACAAAGAAGGGAGAGCCAGTGACCAGGGGTGACCAAGCATCAGCCACAATCCCTAGGAAATCTTTATGATTGGCCCAAAGTGGATTAAATATAAAGGGAATAGGGCCTAGATTCTTATCATTCCTCATCTCAAGGAGAATTGGTTTGTGATCAGATCCCCCAAACGGTAAGATTTTAGAAGTTGAATTCAAACCCAGCAGGAGGAAAGTGTCCTGGACCAGGAATCGATCTAGTTTGGCTACAATATGCCCAGGGCCAAGCCGTTTGTTATTGCAGGTGTATTTTCCTTTAGAAGGGATAACATCTGAGAGATCCCAGGCCAATATGCTATCATCAAATAGTTCTCTTATGGGATCTCTTACCAAATACCCCCCTCTTTTTTCATCTTGGCTTAGAGTGATATTAAGATCTCCAGTAAGGATGGCATTACCCTATAGATTACTCCTTTAATCACGGAGGAGATTCCAACAAAAAAAAAATCAGCATTAGAATTAGGAGCGTAAATATTGAAAATTCTTACCATAGTATTAGTTTCTTTTTGCATCAACGTGGAGAGGATCCAGTTTGAGATGTACTTGATATAAACAGCTACAAATTTATGATCATCCCAAAGGGTTCCAATCCCTCCAAAGGCGCCCCTTTAACTGATTGCGGCACTTCCTCTTTTTTTCCATAATTTTACACTAACTTAGAGAAATGTGTCTTCCACCATCTTGGTCTCCTGGATCGATAAGATGTCTGGATGATATAAAGATATTAAATATTTCATAGCTTATTCCTTGACTTTGTTGCCTAGACCTCTACAGTTCTAGGAGAGGACCTTCATTACTTACTTTTGGAAGCTGGAGGCATCCCTTTCTGGGAATGTGCATGCTGGCGGGTGTTTCTAGTGTTTTTCAACAAATTTTCTAGGGTTAACTGGGAACCTTGTAGTTTATCCTTATAGGTGGCTTGCTCCCTTACTTATTTTTTTTATTTCCTTCCTTTGGTTTTTTTCTTTCTTGGGGTACTCATTTCAATTTCCCCTTCTTCCTCTTCTTCTTCTTCTGTATCGGAATCCTCCTCTGACTTTCCCAGGATTTCTCCTTCTTTTATCACCTCTGTTTCTGCATCATGATATTTCTCGGGTTGATCTGATAGGATTGCTTCTGGATCCTTACTCTCTCCATTGTTGGATTTCTCTTTTGCATCACTGGGTTCATCCCTCATCTTGTTAGTCTTTTGCGTTTCTTGAATTCCTTCCAAGGAGATTACTCTTAGTTATTTGTTCCCCTCTCCTTTCTTTTGTGCTTCTCTAGATTTGGTTTTAGTCTTAGTTCTTTTCACCATATGCCATCCTTCCTCCTTGTCTTACTGGATCTCGAGCTTTCTAGGGCAGTTACGAATGAAGTGCTCGTATTCATGGCATCCTTTGCATTTGAAAGGTAGTTGTTCATAGTCAAGTTTTTGGAAGTGGAACCAATTCCCCACAGTTAATTTTATGGCTTCCGGTAACCTAGATTTGAGATCAACCTCCACATAGATGCGAGAACAAGCATATTGGTCCTTTGGAGTTTCCATGTCAATGTATTTCCCCAAGACGTTTCCTATTGCATGGAGATATTTAGGGTTCCAACGGTGCATAGGAAGTTTAGGTAGTCTAACCCAAAGTGGCACTGCTTTGGGGATGTTAGCCTTGGGATCAAATTCTGGAGTCCATCCGTTCAGGTAGAGACCTTGCGGCCCCATGAAGTAGGGCCCATTCCTAAAAATTAGGTCTTTGTCTTCCTTGGATTCGAAATCGAACAGGAAGTATCCACGTTCGACTGAGTATGAGGCTACATTTTTTGAGATTAGAGGTCTCCAATTCCTTTATACCCAGCTATCAGTGGTTTTTGGTGAGGGACAGAGCCCAGTGAATTGCCCTATCAAATCCTGATCTACCAGGGAGAGAGCAACACAAATAGTTTCTTCCGGAGGGAGGGTGGCTTCCAGCACATCTTCGATTCTTTTGACAAATTTCAGTGGGGCTCCCTTACCAGAGCTCTTTTTTTGAGAAGAGATTAACTTATCGAAGGAATTCAAGCATAGATCAAGCGGTAGATATCCACCCACCTCAACCACCACAGAGACCACTATGCCCCACCAGCAATAAGCCTAGAATTCGGGCCTTAGGGATTGTTGGATCCTGAGAAACCAAGAAGGTCTAGGGGGCAGCACACACTCATATTGAACTTGTTGCAAGCAAACCTGTGGGTGTGATATGATCCTCAAGTAGCGAAGGCCTCACAGCCAACCAGTGTGAGCGTTGGGCAAAGTTCCTCGTCAAACTCAGGATGGGGATATTATGTCACGATCTCTAATTTTTTACTTAGCATACTTATCGAATTCCAGGAAATGGCAGACAATTTTTTTTGTGGGATAACGCTACTCTAAATACTGATGTTTCTATCAATGAGATTAAGATCTGGTTGGTCAATAAAGGCCTCTTAAGACATTCTAATGTAATTTCTTGGGATAGAAAAGGAAATTAGGATGCCTGGTCCTTCCCCAAATTGCCATATCGTGCCCATACAGTTTTACTTGCACAACAAAAATTGTTGCTGGAAAAATGTCTGGATTGGCACCCATTCATTTATCATGTAATGACACGTGGGGATGGGGCTCCTCTGGTTTATACTTTGTTGTTAATGGCTTCAAGGTTTTACATTCTTCAACACATATCACATCGTTGCCCTCCTCTGGTTCACTCAACGCAGCCTTCTGGAAGTTGGTTTGGAATTCTCCTAGCATTCCAAAAGTAAACTTCTTTACTTGAACTCTTCTGCACCAGAAAGTTTTAACCGGAGAAAATTTGTTAAAAAGAGGTTTCTTAGGAGCTTATAGATGTTGTTTCTGTCTTCAAGTTGCCGAGACTTCAGTCTATATATTTATTGGATGTGTTTTTTATCAGGAAGTTTGGGCACATTTCTTGCGTGGGTTGCCTTATTCTTGTGTTCCTTTAAATTTTGAACCTCTCATTCTTTTTAAAAACTCGCAGTCAAGGTATCCTGGTACTCTCCCAATGAGTTGTGAATGGAGGAAAATATGGCAAGCCATTCCAAAATTTATATGGTGGAAAATTTGGTTGGAAAGAAATGATTTGATTTTTAACAGAAAAGTCTCCAAACCAGAAATTGTAGCAATAAAAGCTAAAGCTTTTCTTTTGATGTAGTGGGAAACTCTCAAATTGATGAAATTAAGCTGGAAGTTGAGCATAATTTGCTTGGATCGCTGCAAGTGTATAAAATTTAGTTGGGGTCGATCATGCTTGTTATTAAACCATTTTGGCAGGTTAGAATTTCAAAAAGGGAATTTTCAGAATGGTGGCAAATGAAAAATAAAGTCTCAATCTTCTTCGATGGAGAGTCAAAAGGAAATATGGGGAAAGTTGGGGTAAGGGGATTGATTTTCTACCCAAGAGGAAAGTTAGAAACAAGCTTTAGTTGAGGAGTAGGACAACTTACAAATAACCAAGCAAAATTATATGCACTTCTAAAAGCATGTCAACTTGCAAAGGCAGCAGGACATAACAACATTCAAATATTTGGAGACTCTGAAATCATCATAAAAGTTTTAAACTCTGGCACAAAGTTCAACAACCTCAGTTTGAATGTGACCATGCAAAGGCTGCATTTCATTTTGATAGATTGTGCTTCAATTACCTCTTATCACATTATTCGTGATTTGAATAAGCTGGAAAATTACAAAGAAAATCAGGGTTGCCTTCTTCCTATAGGAATGATAAGTTTGAATGAAGATCCTTGTTCGATGCATCCGATTCCTTAATCTTGAAAAGAGACATTTTGGATTCAAGGAGCTGATTTTTTCGGAACAGATGTAATTGGGTGAAGGCCCAACCAATTCTTTATCAGTAAATAATAATAATAATAATAGTAATCATTTTGGTTAAAAAAAATATCTTTGTTGAAAATTGCATCCCCTAGATTGTGTATATGATTGAGTGCCACTTGGATCTGCAAGATTGAGGAAAATGTTTATCACAACAGTCTTAATCATTGCCAACCTTTTTTTTTCCAAAAAATACATTAAGAATTCTACACACAACTCACGAGTTCGTTATCTATTTGCCAATTTCATAATACTAGTTTGGCATAGAGCCCCGGTTCATAAAATATATAGATTATTAACTATAACTAACTTCATGAACCGCACTTCATTCTTTGTGGGGGATCATCCAATAATTTTTTTTTAAGCCTATCACCTATAGATTAGATGATCTTTCCCCTCTAATACTTGCAACGCTGATGAAGATCTACATATCAATAAAAATATGATCATGATTCAAACAAACTTCCATGTAATTCCCATTAGATGATGTAACTTGGATAGAGGTGAAAGGCTTTGAAGGCTATCCTAACATGTCTAATTGCAAACATCTTAATAAATTCAATTTAATTATTCACATGAGGTGTTCCATGTGTAAGCACAACGTGTCACCTCAACCACATAAGTGATTCAAGGTAATCATAGTCCCTCTATCCCCAACTGGCTTCCATTGTATTTAATTATCCAAAATCATCATTAAAGTGACATTAAATTAGGAGATTTAAACTCACTTGACACAAAGATTGCCTCCACTAATTTCACACACACACACACTTACTTGTAAAATTACGTTAATATTTAACTTTTGAGGACATATTTCATGTGAGAGATCCCGTGAAGAACATACCTAATCCTCAAGAGACCCCGTCAAGATCTTCAAACATGGCGGAAGAATTCGACTACTAGAGTATCATTACAACTCAAACACAAATACAAACTAAACATCAAATCAAACTTTGAGACGAATATTCCATTTTCTATTCGAACATAAATTTAGTTAACTTTTTAAGCATAATGGTGAGCTTCTAAAATTAAGATGCACAGGTGCATTTGTAATGATAAGAAGCACCAGGGTGACAAAAAACAAACCGCACTAATTATGAACATTTGCTAAAATATATGCTAACTAAATCTTCTGCTATATTTGGTAGCGACTGTTTCTATATGCATTTTTCAATATTGTAAATCCGATGCCTGCAATATACATTAGCACACCAATGTTTCTATTAACTAATGGCGCACTGATAATTAGGAGATTATAAAAAATTAGATGGAAATATTTTGTTTAAGTTTATTTTTGTATTATCTCTATTCGGTGCGCTACACAATATATAGCGCACCGGTGCTCTATAGCTCAAAGTGCACCAGAAAACCAAAAAAAACCTGATTTTTTATTTTTACAATTGAAAAAATAGCTGGAATTCATTCTTCGAAAAAGTAATTTCATAAAGTGTTTCAAAATTTTAAAACCTGATCACTATTTCATTATTTTGCCAAAATTTTGAGCAAAGAGTTTTGCAATACAAGCTTATTGGGGAGGACTATCGAGCAACCGAATTATTCAAAATATTAGAATTTGAAAGGTATTGTGTATCACTCAAAACTCTACATAGAACAAATTTAGACTTTTACTATTGATCTCGATAATAATAATAAAATACTATTTGTTTATGTTCCTATTAAGATTTAAATTTTTACTATTTGTATTCCCTTTATTTAAGTGGCTACAAATTTTCACCATAGGGTTTATCTCCATCTATCCCTTGACAATTAGGGATTTTCGTTTTAAGCACTTTAAATCTAATGGGTTTGTGTCTCTATAGATAATCCTATTGACATATGATACAAGGAGACCACTTATTGCATGATTGGATCCTAAACCATGTCTGCCTGTCAGTTTGTTTCTTCTAAAAAATGCTTTCGACATTTTTTGTGCATCATGTTTCAGTATAAATCATATGTGCACTTACTTTATAAGCACACCAATGACGAGCACATTTTTTTAAAATGCACAAAAATCAGTGCATTAATTAAATGAAGACACACCTATGCGTTTAAAATCAACATATCACACCGGAAAATGTTGTAACATACTATTTAATCTACGTCATGGCATAGACTTTTCTTTTCATTTGTTCTTAGTTTAGGTCGTACGTAACCCCGTATTCATTATTACAAACATTAAATTTTCATAAAATAGTTATTTTTTTTATAAGAATAAAAATAATTATATCCAATTCAAACGTAATTTCCTTAACAACATAACTAAAAATCTTTGATATCAGTGCATTATTGTCTGTGGTGCAATATTTGAAAGTTATGTGATTTATAAGTAAAATATATTTAATAGCTTTTCTATTGAATCATACACGTTGTATATTAATAAAAAAATGTGTGATAAGAATTCAAGTAACAAAAAAATTCAGTCAACATAATAGCAACACATCCACGATAGCGAAGAAGACAAGCTAATTTCTATATGAAATCAATATGTTTGAATTATATGTAAGTTTTAACTAATATGTATTGGTTAATGTGTGGCATGTAGAGAAAAAAGATGAGGAATCGATAAGATTCTTTGCAATCTAAGTGCACAACAGTGTAAAATCTTGACGGAGAAGTTGCAAAATGATGAATAAGGTGAATCACAAAGTATTATTCAATATGAGTTATTTTATTGAACATTTAGTAATATTATATTTAAGAATATGTGATAACATGTTTCAAACAATATATTTCACATATGTTTAATGTTATGTAGGGATTGACAACAAGGGAAATGAATGTCATTCTAGAAAAGTAAAAAAATATGGAAGATGTAAATGATGATGAATTGGTCCTTAGCTCATATGTGCATTTAAATAAATAATTCAACATTAGAGAGAGCAGAATTGAGAGAGTTTTAGGGTTTATAAAATTTTATAATTTTGCATATCTCTATTTAGAGCGCGGTGTTATGAAGTTGGGGTGGGACCCATGGGGACAACCCATGGCAAGGCATAATAGGGGGGGACCCCTCCCCGAGCAATCATGGCATTGGATCTGGAATAGGTTTGGAAGGAAAGAATTTGGTAGGAATGGGAGAAGAGGGTTCCTCAACTGCGAAGATGATGTTTTAGAAGGAGAGTGGGGAATGCAAGTCAGGGGTTTGTATTCCAATGGCTTAACAAATCCCTTCAAGAAGCATCCTTGAAGGTTATCCCTTCTTTAGGAATCAATCTTGAGATCTAGAACTCTTAACTCATTAGGAGTAACGGTTGGAGGATTGAATGAGAAAAAAAGGAAGTTTAGGGATTCAAAGGAGAAAAGAGGAAGATATAACAACAAATAAAGGATTGTAGAAGTTAGTGCAAACCTTGCGGATTCGAGGCAATATCCAACTATTGTATCAATTGCTCATTCCAGGAAATGAAACTAGTATTGTGAAATTGTTGGCTGCTTAGGTAGACCCGGGTTTACTATATTCAACCAAAAACACCCCTAAATCATTGGCCCTTTCGGCGACAGACCGCGAAGTGGCCTGAAGTCTCACCCGAAGTGACTCTAATGGGTTGGCCAAGGACTCAAGTGTCTTGGACCAGGTTCTGTGGCGATCCTACTAGTGGCTCGCAGTTCCCCTAGCTGCGAGGTCTCTTTCTCTACGCGTCGCACGATCCCCTGCTCGCGTCGCGCGATTTCCTCGTCTCGCAGCTCTTCTAGCTGTGAGATGTTCCTTTGCACCGTCACGCAGTCCTATCCTGCGGCGCACGCTTTCCCTCTCTCACGATATCTTCAGCCTTATCACATCGTCGCGCACTGTGCGACATGCAGCTCCTGCCCAATGCTAAGTCCTTAACCTGCAGTATCGCGCACCGCAGCTCCTCTGCCGATGCGGTATCACCTCTCTGTGATATCCTACCTCCGTGGTTTAGTGCACTTAGCGTTGCTTGTGTCGACGTGCAAGAATTAACATACAAGGCTATTAGATACTGCAATAGTGACTGTTTCACGCAAAGCATAAATGAACCATATACAGCATGCCAAAGACTTTAACTTATGTTTATCCTTCTATATTGCTGTGAACTGATTAACGCATTCATTCATTAAACTATAAACAAAGTCCATGAACTGACTGAGAAATGCATAAGTAAACATAACACATAAACCAATCGCATAACACTTGATTTTAACGTGGTTCACCTCCAGGATGGAAGTTACGTCCACAGAACTGTGTTTTTATTATAGCTCAGGGGAAGGTAAAACACAGTTCTGCTGCACCGCATATGCAGCTCAAGATCTTCTCTCTTAGATCTCTTTTCTCTCTATATTTCTCTCCTACAATATACTCTTCCCTCTCTGTCGATCCCTGCGGATCATTACATGCATATTCTATAAGCCAGCTACTGGTTACAGTAAGATTGCTTCCGCTAGTAACAGAACCAGAGCTAGGATTTTTACAACAGTCTAATAGTTTGCAAATACTACTAACAACTGAACGAACCAACTAACTAACCAACCCTTTTACAATACAAAATATATCCCTTTATAGGCAGCCCGAAGGTCTTGCCATTACAACAATGTGGGCCTGTCCCAACAGTAACCCAAAACCCTAACTAGTGACAGTCGGCCATATTTGTACTTGAGGTAGCCACTTTCTGTCACACCACAGCTCTCTGCAGTCTTCCATGCTTCCCAGCACTAATCATGGGTACTATGCACTGCTTCACTTTTCTGTCCTTTGCCTTCAATGCTTCAGCCTTGTTTCTTCTTCTCCTTTATGAGGGTCGCTGAGCCCTCCCGTCTTCCGCCGCTTCCTTCAATGCAGTGGTTGAGCTCTCTCTTCTCGGTCACTCAGGTACCGTTGCCTTTCTTGACTTTTCTATCTTAAAAGTCATGGTTTCCGGCTCTGCTCTCCAGCTGGAAACGTGCTACGGCGTCGTAGCTCTGTCTTATCTTCTTTCCGCCAAAACTTATTTCTCCACTAAACTAGCAGCTTCTTCTATAGCTGCGGGACCCTGCTCCAACAGAAATATAAGAGGGCTTAATAGCCTCTGGAAAATGTGAATCCTTAGGAAAAATATCAAGTGTGAGAATCCATCCATGATTTTATTACAAGGAATCAAGTGTTCGACTGATAGGAGGAAGAGTATCACAAGAAAGGCTTGGAGGAAGAGTGAAGTGATGGTGGTTGAATCCCTAGGTACAGTAGGGGTTTTGATATTCTCTGGGACTCGGAAAAAGTCATGCTCTCTAAATTTTTGGCTACTTAGAGATCCATTTGGGCGGAATTTTGACTCCCTAGAATGGTGGTGGGTGGCGTGATGACAAATGTATATGACCCCTTCTCTCTCAGTCAAAAAGGAAAATTTTTGGTTGACCTGAGGCATCTAGCGCAATGGGTTGAGTAGAGACATTGGTTTTTTGGTGGTAATTTCAATTTGATTAGGTCCTTATCAAAGAAGAAAGGGGGGAAGAGTAATTTAGACCTGAATTGCTAGGAGTATGACAAGTTAGTCGATGAAATTCACCTGGTGGACGTGGTCACAGGTAAAGGATTGTTTACTTGGAATAATCAGAGAAGCGGGGGATAGGGATATTGCATCCAAATTAAACCATTTCTTAGTTTCAATGTCCATCTTTGGGAGAGGTGATGAGCTATCAACTTTGGTTCTCCCAGCAGTTGGTTTAGAGCATTGGCCCATCTGTTTATTTTGGATTCAAATTGGCCTCTGTTTGAAAAGATCTTTTTGGTTTGAGCAATTTTGGTTATTGGATCCAAACTTTAAATATTTGGTTCAGCAGTGGTGGGGAGAATTTGAGTTGAATAGAGAATTAGTCATGTATCAATCCCAACATAAAATGAAACTAATCAAGAATACGATAAAGGTTTGGAACAAGGAGTCCTTTGGAAACATTTTCAAAGACAATAAAAGTTAGAAGATAGACTAAAGGAAATCCAAAAGAAAGGGATGCAAGAGGGCTATGACGAGGAGTTGTGCAAGGAGGAGGAGATCCTAATAGCCCAAGTGGATCAAAGGGATAAACAAGAGGAAATCCATTGGAAACATAAATCCCACAATCGGTGGTTAAAGGAGGGGGGAATAAATACTAAATTCTTTCATAATTCCACAATTCAGAATAGGCAAAGAAACAAAATTATGATGTTGAAAATGGAGTATGGTCTAAGAGTTGAAACTCATGAGGATATTGAGAAGAAGTTGATCTAATACTTTAGAAACCTACATGAGGGACCAAGGCATAAATATGATGTGGATATTGAGGCAATAACTCATAATATCCCTCCCTTGATTTTGCGGGTTCACAATGATTCTCTCCCGAGGTCGGTGGAGGAGGGAGAAGTGCAGGAAGTGGTCTAGCAAATGATAGATAGTAGACTCTAGGACTAAATGGATTTACTACTAATTTCTTCCATGTATTATGGGACTTTGTAAAGGATGATGTGGTGAGGATTATCGAGGATTATGGATGATTATAGGGTTTCAAGGGACATCCTTGTGACATTTAATTCAACTTTTATGATGTTGATCCACAATAGCGAGGGTGTGGATACACCGTGTAATTTTTTTTTATAACAAAAACGGGTAGTTTTATTGAAATAGGAAAAACAGTTTTATTTTGGCAAAACACCAATCAACCTAGATACAAATTCACGAGAAATTGCTACATATCACTGAACAGGAATAGAGACTCCCAAACATTCTCCTATACATAGAAATTATGAAATAGGGTAAAAATGGTTGGGTTCCCCATTAATACTGAGAAGACCTTGAGAAAGGTGACAAGCTTGATTTTCCAATTCATCCACAGAAGAATTTAATCCCCGAAGGATATGGTAGGAATCCACCTTATCAAAAAAAATTAAAACTCTCTTAATTCTCTGCAGAGTTACAATTAAAGCAAAAAAATTTAAACTATCAGAGGAATTTAAAGCTTTAATCAAAATTTTAGAATCACCGAAAATTTGAACAAACTTATATCCTTTATTCTTAGCCAACTGACTCACCTGAAGGAGGCTGTAAAACTCCGCCTGATTATTGGACACAATGTCGAGCCCCCAGCAAAACCTGATATAAGACAAACCATCCGGAGAGATAACAAGACCACCTGCGCCAGAGACCCCGGGATTACCTTTCAAAGCACCATAAAAAAAATTACAGCTGAAGATGAACTCATCCATAAAGAGTTGAGAGCACCAATGTCACCTCGAAACCTCCACAAAGGGGGCAAAATAGGTTTCAAATTAATATTCCCAATAACATTTGAAGAAGAACCCAAAAAATTCAAATTTGGCAAAGAAGATGCTGAGTGACCAATTATTTCTGCTAGCCATGGTAACGTTTTCATAACAACAAGCTGAAGTTTAGGTCGCTGATCACTGAATAAACAATTGTTCCAGGCAATCCACAACGACCACAACAGAAATTTCGGAATTGAATTCTAGTGTTTATGCCAGGCTGCATCATTACGTTTTGGGGGTCACCGGTCATGCCAAACAAAGTAGAATTGATTAACAGAGTTTTTCTCTTGGGCAAGAAAGATTAAAATAATGAAGAACCAAATGCCAGGCTTGTCTGGCAAATTCACAGCTCACCAATAGATGGTTAACCGTCTCATTAGCAACCTGGAAAAAGCAACATCTGAAAGGCCCGTTGAATCCATGTTTCTGAAGGTTGTCACTAGTCAAAATTTTGTTTTTTAACAACAGCCACACAAAGAAATTGACCTTAGGGAAGCAAGAATACCATACTGAGTGCCAAATCGCTGAAGGAAAGGTCGAATTGTGAACCGGTGTGAGAGACAGGAACACAGACTTAGTTGTATAAGACCCTTCAGCGCCCCATCCCCACCGATCTTCGCTTGCAATGTGTACTGGAGCTAGGCTCGTGAGAAGGGAAGAGAGATACGATTTCTGGGCAGATAAATGGACAGGGAGTTCTGGAAAAATCCAACCAGACCAATTGCCTTCAAGATCCCACTTACATTTATCAGCAAGTCGATTTAAACCATGATTCCTGAACCAAAACATTAAATCATGTAATTGAGAATCATAGGAAAAATAAGGAGTGCCTGAGACGGAATCCTCCCAAAGAAGGGTCTTCACCCCGTTACCAGGGATTTCATACAAATTTTGTTTGAAAACACTAGACATTTCCTACAAGAATTCCAAATACCAGAGCCAGAAGAAGAATTTTTAGAAGAAATATTTCGTAAAGAAACCCTGTGTAAATACTTCATCCTGAATATTTTACTAATAGGGTGCTTGGGATCCTCAAAAAGCCACCAAACTAGCTTACCTACCATTGCCAAATTATCAAGACCGGGATCGCGTATTTGAAGACCACCATCTGCAGTGGGACGCATGAGGACCTCCCATCTCACCAAATTCATCTTTCTTTGGCCACCTTTCCCTCCATTCCATAAAAAATCTCTCATTAGTTTTGAAAGCTGAGCAGAGATAGCTTTGGGAGCAAGAAGTAGAGTTGACTGAAAAATTGGAAGCGTTGAAAGAACTGATTTAATCAAGATCATTTTTCCAGCTTTTGAAGGCCACTGTCCCCCCCACGAGGCTATTTTAGCCTTAAATTTGGCCAACACTTCAATCCATAGAGAAGGAGGAGCCGGACTAAGACTTAAGGGGAGGCCTAAATACTTGATTTTTTCCCACTTGACAAAACTAGGGAAGCCAAAGAGATCTGAAATCCGGAGGAGAGCAAGCTGGTCAATATTCCAACCGTATACAGTACTTTTGTTTTTGTTAATCAAAGCACCTGAGCTTAAACAGAAATTGTTGAGGATATCTTTAAAGGGCCAAGCAATTACCAAAGAAGCCCCTCCCAAGAGAAGAGAATCGTCCGCAAAAAGAGCATGATTGATTGGTTCAATACCCCTAGCGATATTAATGCCTGGAATATATCCAACATCCTTTTCAGCTAATAACTTTCTACTAAGAGTTTCTACCATCAAGATGTACAAGAAGGGGGACAGCGGATAGACTTGACGAAGACCTCGAGTGGCTTTAAAGAAATCAATGGGTCTACCATTTACCAAAGGGGCGATCCATGGTTTATTAGTACAAGCTTTAATCAATGAAACAAATTCTGAAAATAAGCCAAAAGAATGCAAGACTTCATATAGGAAAGGAAGCTTGACTCGATCAAAAGCATTTTTCATATCCAGCTTTATTATCATGCCTTTCTCTTTCCGAATGAAAATAGAGTGTAAAGATTCTTGAACTTGTATGACATTATCCACTATTTGTCTACCTTTTACAAAACCCCCTTGAAGAGGAGAGATCAGCTTACCAAGCAAAGGCCTTAGTCTTTTTTCTAAAAGTTTGGCTATTATCTTATAAGAAGCATTACACAAAGAAATTGGTCTGAACTTGTCAAAAGAAGAAGGGTTGACATCTTTAGGGATGAGGGCAAGAAAAGTAGAGTTTGTGCACCCACCCATTTTAGCTTTTTTCTAAAAGGAAATGATCATTCTTAGCAAGTCAAACTTGATTATAGGCCAGCAAACTTTATAAAAATGAATCAAAAAACCATCTGGACCTGGAGCTTTGTCTGACTCTATGGCCCAAATAACCTCGACAATTTCCTGCTCAGAGAAAGGCTTCATTAAATCACAATTATCCTCAATGCTGACCAGAGAAGGAACATTGAGCAGAAAGTCAGAAGACACATCATCATATGAACAACCATCGTCTTTAAATAACTTTTGAAAAATGCCTAATAGTTGATTGCTTAAGAAGGTCTTGGCCTTTAATGGTAACCCCTTCATCATTAATGATTTTCGAGATGTGATTTCTTGAAATCATGGCCCTGCATTAACGGTGAAAAAAAGAGAATTTCTTGTCCCCAACCTTCAGCCAAAGACTTCTTGACTTCAATATGAGATACTCTTCCTCGTACCTGAAGGAAATATTAGTTTTAAGCTGGGCGATCTGGTGAAGAGCAATATGTGAGGAGATAACTTCTCTATTTTCCAATTCAACTTGCAAAACTGAGAGCTCTACAACTTTATCCTTCTTGACCCTCATTGGAGTTAGAAGGGTCAGTTTAATCCAATTCTTCAAAGCACATTTAGTTTGTTTCATTTTTTGTTCCCAAACATAACTGGGAGATCCATCCACAAAATTGGACCACGCCTGAGAGACTGTATCCATAAACCATTCACGTTCTATCCATAGAGGGCAGAATCTAAAAGGAATTGGGCCGAGCTCATCTTCAATTTCAAATTGCAAGGAAATCGGATGGTGATCAGACGCCAGCTTGGGGAGGATTTTAGATGAAATCATCCATTTGCTATCCAACAAGGGACCTTGCACTAAGAACCTGTCTAACCTGGCAAAAATACTCGCTGCCCCCACTCGCTGGTTTGACCACGTGAACCGGCCAACCTTAAGCTTAATATCAACCAAATCCCAATCATTTATCATATTTTCCACAGCATCTTGCATAAAATCTTTTCCATGCACTCCTCCTTTCTTCTCACACAAAGCTAAATTCAAATTTAGATCACCAACTATAATAATGTTTGCTGGTGTATGGAGCACAAGGAAATAAAAAATCAACTGCCAACAATCTTTTTCTTCCCCGTAATTAACAGTAACGTAAAGGTTGAATAGGGCAATAGTTAACTTACTGTTGATATGAACAAGCTCTGTAAAGATCCAATGCTGAGTTACATACTCATTTAAAAGCTAAAATTTATCTTTGCCCCATAAAGTGGCAAGCCCCCAATAGGAACCTCTAGCGCTGACCACCTTACCAGAATTCATATTCCACTTGTTTTTTATTATAAGAAGTAGAGCGTCCTCCTCTATTTTAGTCTCTTGGAGTAATAAGAGATCAGGAGGAGCCAGTTTTATTAAATTTTTAATAGCTTTAGCTTTACTAGAGTGCCCCAATCCCCTACAATTCCAAGAAGTTAAAAGCATTAATTACCCAAAGAAGAGGGAATAATTACTCCCTTAGGAGGCTTGTTTCTCTTATTTCTCCCATAAGACATTTCAATAGTTTCCTGACTGCCTTGAGTCTTGAGCCTTTCAGCCTCTTCTTCCCTTATCTCCTTTTTAGACTTCCTGCCAACTGTTTTTTTTTGCTCAAAGGAATAATCTTCTGAAGAGTCAAGACTAACCTCATTTTTCTTCCGTGCAATTTCAGCATATGAAGGAGGAGAGCAAGAATTGATAGGAGAAGAGGGAAGGGAGCCACCTTCAGGGGGAAGAGCAACAAAGGAAGGACCAGATAAATCCTTAAGAACAGATATATCTTCTAAAACAGGCTCGATCACTTCCACATTACTCAATTCGCCTTCTTCAAGGATAGTTTCTGTGGAATTTAGGACAGCAAAAAAGTTATCATCGCCTTTAAGGATATCACCAACCCGGGAAGCTGTCCCAGCCACAAAGTCACCAATTACTGATTTTCCTTTCTTTTTAAATCCCTGCCCTATTTTTCCTATTTTTTGGACTTGAGTCCATTGATCTTCTTTCTCTTTAACATTTGCCTCTTCAGATTTGTTTTTGCAATTTCTGGCAAAATGGCCATAGCCGTGACAAAATCTACACTTAAATGGAATTTGCTCATAGTCCAGCTCCTGAGTGTAAGACCAGTCTGCTACAGTTAACTGAATTGCTTCGAGCACACCAATCTCCAAATCCACTTCTACACAAATCCTAGCACAAGAAAATTGATCTTTGCTTTCAGCCTGGGCTATGTATTTGCCAAGCTTATTCTCAATTATAACCAAAGATTCAGTGTTCCAACAATGCAGAGGAAGGAAGGGTAATATTACGCATACCGGAACTATAGACGGAACGTCCTGGGAAGGGTCAAAATCGGGAGTCCATTTATTCAAATAAAGACCTTGAGGACCCATGAAGTAAGGTCCATTCCAAAAAATCAGATCTCTATCCTCAGCTGATTCAAAGACAAACACGAAGAAACCTCGTCCAACAAAGTGACTACGAATATCCTCTAAGACAAGAGGCTTCCAATTCCTCTGCACCCATCCTTCAATTGCCTTGGGGGAGGGCCATAGGCCAATGAATTGACCAATGATCCCCCGCTCAGTGAGGTTTAACACAGATTGGAAAATCCTTTCAGCAGGTAGCTCAACCGAAGGAATGTCTACCTTCTTTACAAACTTATTAGATGCCCCCCCCTCTTTCTCTTACCACTAGAAGCAATCAGCCTTTTGAAAGCTTCCAGATCAGGAGGTAGAGAGAGCGGAGGAACCCCTCTAGGATCCATTTAGACCAGAGAGCCAGGAAACTTACAGAAATTGCAAAGCTCCCAAAGAAACTCAGACCAACCCTCCTTTTACAGCCAAACTCCAAACCAAAAAGCTGAGAATCCTATGGAAACACCACTCAGGCAATCCATATAGGTTGAAAACCTACAGAACGAGAGCCAATCGAACAACTGTGCACAACGAGCCAGAGAAAACCCTCTAGCTACCTAGCAAACACTGCAATGGATGAGGACAAATCTTGGCCAAAGAAATCTTCCACAGCCACAGAACCACTCAAGCAACAATGCATAAGTCTTTTCCAAAACTCTAGCCAAACAAGGAAGAACTCTCAAGTCTCAAGAAATCCTTTGCCCAGAATTGAGAAATCCTGAACAAACAGCCTCCCAAAGCAATGCAGAAGTCTTCTTGGATCGCTAAGATCTGAATCACCCTCCCAACAAGCTTCAATTATTGGATCAGATTTCAATAACCAGCATAAAAGTTAGAACCAAAGCCTATATGCAAACGCCCATAGGCATGCATAGGCCTGCAAGGATCTACAACAAAATCTTGGAGCAAAAAACCCAGCGAGCATCCACTAAGAGCTTGAAGTTCAAAAATGGTCTTGGAATGAGATTTTCAGATCTTCGATTGAAAGCAAGCAATGAATCCAACCTCCAACGTAGACTAAACATTTCTTGAGTCGAAACAAAGAAGGAGAGCCTCTAAATTAATGAACAAGGAGTGCAGAAACTCTAGAGAGAAGAGAGCTCGAGCCTGCACATAAGCAAGAAAGTCTACAAAACGTTGAAATCCTAGACCAGGCAGCTAAAAAAAATTTGAACAGGTTCTTGGAGCGAAAAATCATCCTCCTTCCATCAATTCAACATTCAATACATCGGGTAAGTTTAGGCCCAGTTCTTTGTGTAATGTTATTTATAAAATAATAACAAAGGTGATTTTCAATAGGTTAAAAACCCTTCTCCTTGACCTTATTTCCCCAAAACAATAAATATTTGTGGAGGGGCGAGAAATCCTTGATGGTATTATATTGGTCCATGAGGTTATTCACTCACTTAAGATTTCATAGAAGCCTGGTATGTTGATTAAGTTCAATCTTTCCAAGGCTTATAATAAGGTCAACTCACAATTCATGGAAAATATGCTTATGGTGTATGGTTTTGGGGAGAGTTGGGTTCAAGGGATAATGAACCTAATTTCCTCCCCCTTCTTCTCCATCTTGGTAAATGGATCTCCCTATGAAATTTGTAGGCCTTAATGGGTATTTGGCAAGGCAATCCCTTGTCTCCTTTCCTTTTTTATTGATGGCAGAGGGTATGGGTAGGATGTTAGATACTATGGTTATCTTGGAAGATGTTCGGGGGTCTCTCTCTGCACCTACAGGCCCCTAAGAAATTGCATCAACAATTTGTGGATGATATAATGTTGATGGGTCATGATTCAATTTTAGATGCTAGAGCATTAAAAAAAGGCCAAGAAATCTTTGCCAAGGATTCAAGTCTCTCAGTGAATGATGAAAAGTCTCAAGTTTTTTTTAACACTCTTGCAGCCACCCAATGGAACATATTCCATATTTTTGGTTATTAGAATAGTTCCCCTCCATCCAAATATCTGGGAGATCCCCTCTCATATTTGTCTATTAAGAAGATCACTTGGGCGAACTTGTTGGATCAAATGAAGCAGAAGCTCTCGAATTGGGTTTTTCACTCTCTAAACCCAGCCAGTCGTCTATCCTGGTTAAGGATGTGCTCCAAGAAATTCCTATTTATCTCTTCTCGATTATGGATACACCAAAGTCAATCCCTAAGGAGATCTGAAATCTGCAAAGATGCTTTTTATGGTTGGTTCTCAAGATAGGCAAAAATGGGCTTTGGTGAAGTGGAACACACTCTTCCTTCCTAAACTTCAAGTTGGTTTGGGCTTGTGGGACTCGTAAATGATTAACAGAGTTATTGGAGCTAAGATTTGGTAGCGGTGGATCACAATGAACCATGGGTGCAACTCTTGCATTGCAAATATAGCCCAGATCGTGATAAATACAATCTAATAAGGTATAATGAGAATCAGGTTGGATCCCATATTTGGACCATGACCAAGCAAGGAAAAGATTTAATTTGGAATCACTACTTCTAGGAAGTCTGAAATGGGAGGAAGGCTATTTTTTTGTGGGATTATCGACATCAAATCCCCCCTTTAAGTCACCGGTTGAATAATTTGAGGATCCAAATTCATTGTTTTGGGAGACAAAGAGTAGTAGTCAAAGGTTATTGGAACATAGAGCATAGTGATGGGGAATTCTGGTGCTATCATTCTCTTAAATGGTGGGAAAAGTTTTGCCAAGAAATGGAATCATAAGAGATCATGGAGGAGCTCCAAAATCATAGACTCCACCTTCGTAATCGAGAGGACAAGCTAAGATGGGGATACCAATCTAAGGGGGTGTTTAATGTTACGGAGGTGCATTTATAGGAAGCATGTTTGTCTAAGGACATTGATCTGAAGGAGATGAAGCTGATATGGGAGGGTAACATATGGATGAAAGTGTCCACCTTTAGTATGGCCAATGATTAAGAGATGTGTCTTGGCATGGGGGAATCTTAAAAAACGAGGGGTTCTATGCCCAACTTGATGCTCTATATGCCATGCAAATGAAGAGGATATGGACCATATCCTTGACAAATGTGGATTTGCCTCCAATATATGGGATAGGGGGTAATTTTGTTTTGATGACCGTCAAGGGTCCATGACAATCCTAATACTACTATCAAGGAATGGAGTTGCAATCTCTTCCAGAATGCAATTTTAAATAGAATATGGAAACTTTTCCTGGGGTTCTTACTCTGGGAAATTTGGAAGGAACAAAACCAAAGGATATTCAATGGGAAATCTCATTCAAAAGAAGTGGTTTGGAAAAAAATTCAAAGGCACATCCATGAAACCCTTAAGCTTACAGCTTGGAGTAATCAAGACATTCAGTCCAATAACCAGGAAAGTGGGATCCTTCGCGCTTGGGGAATTTGCAATTTCCCATAGTGGATTGGTGGTTTTTGACCAACTGGTAATCTCCATCCTAGTCCGAATTGGGGGAGGCTCCTCCAGTTTGGAGTTTTAAATTAAACTTTGGCGGTGCCTCAAAGGGGAAATCGGGGATGGATGACTTTGGAGGTATATTCTAGGATTGTACTAGGGAAGTTATTAGAGTGTTCAGAGGCTTCTTGGGAACTGAGGTGAATAATGTGACATAATTAGAGGGTCTTATTCATGGGATTGCGTATGTATGATGTCTCAATTTGGTTCCCCTTGTGGTGGAAGGATATTCTGCAATCATCGTAAACATGCCCAAAAGGTTACAAAACAAACAATCAATATTGAAATTTTCAATGCATTGGAGGCTAGAATTCAATGGAAAGACTTGCCTTATATTTGCAGCATGTACGAGGTGTCTCCTTTCACCATGTTAGGAGAGATGGGAACAAGGTGGTGGATTTTATATCCAACATAGGGACTATGAGTAGGATGACATGTCAAGATGGCCTCTTTGATGTCCCATAATGCTGCTCCAAAAATATATAATGTGTATCAATATAATCAGCCATGTGTTCTTTCATCCAAGAAGTGAATGAATAACCTCCACCAAAATATGAACCAAATAAGGAGCAACAAAAACATGAAGACTTCAAGTGGATCAAATAAGTCTCATTAATACACCCATGAATATGTATATCATCATGAAATAACAAAGGATGTTTCTTCCAATAATAATGTTCCTCAATCATATATCTCTTCACCTAAGTGTGGGATGAAGTTCCTCCAACATCAAATGTACTAGGCAAGGGGCAAGGAAAATCATGAGTCTCCAAGTGACTAAAGTGAACATCATAGGTGCAGCCATGTATATATGTATCATCATAATGTAACAAAGGATTCTTCTACAAATTTAAATAAGTTGGTGCTCTAATAATGTCATAATCAAAAGGAGAGATAGAAGTTGCATACTCCTCATCTGGCACCATTAAAAAGAAACTTTTCACCCATACTTCATTAGGATGAATGCTGCAAAATTTGGAAGTGTGGGATGTAGGAGAAAGAACCAACTCACCCAAAGGATTAGAAAGTGCAAAATTTTCATCATGTGGAGGATCCATAGGGGTAGGATTATGCACCTCCCCTAAAAATGCAAAACTTTCCTCATGGGTTGGTTCCAAGGTGGTGGAATCATGCACTTCTTCAAAAAGTGTGTAACCATTTTCAAGAGGCAACTCAAGTTCCTCTTCCACCAAAAAAAGTGATTGGCTCTCATTAAGATCATCTTCAAACACATCAAGAACCTGCAATTTTTCATGTTTCTCATGATCCATCATGTCATGAAAACTCTCCAAGCAATCTACCATATGACAATCTGAAACATAGGAGGAAGGACAAGTATATTGCAACCTCTCAAGAAGTTGCTCATTTTGAATTTTGAGCTTATGAATATCCTCATTATTATTCAAGTATGCTTCATGTAACCATTCATTAAGATCAACCAAATTGTTTCTATCAAAAATAAAAGACATGAAATTACCTTCAATGTTGCACATTGCTCTTTGAATCTTCTCCATGTCTTCAAGGAAGGATGGCTCCTCCAATGAAGAAATTTTCCAACAAGAATTTGACATCAATTCTTTAGTGTCATGGAGTATTCTAAGGGCCTCATGGATATCTGTTTCACTCATATTCAAATACCCTTCAATTAAGGATGGTTCATGGGAGTGAACCTCCTCTTCTTCTTTCTTCTTGATTTGATCAACTTCTTGAAGCTCAAGTGGTGATGGGGAAGTTGACCTTGGTTCTTCATTATCTGTCACAAGGTATTCATCTTAATATTTATGAAACATTTGGCTTTCAATGACATTTTAAAATATGATCTCTATGTCACCAACATATAGTTGTGGGCACCCATCAGTAGGTACTCTTTCATAGTTCAATGATCCATCCATAGATTCTCTTTGATTTGCACAGCCCCCATAAGTAAGGATTGTGTGCTTGTATTCACTTTCCTCTTTATTTTCTTCTCTGCAATCACCTTGAGGTAATTGATTCTCCACTTCATGATTCTCTGTTTCTTTCTGTAATGGTGTATATAGGCTCTTTTCACAAGTAGGTTGATTTTTTCTCATTTCATGCTCCTCCAAAATTGTGGATTGATGATTGTCCCTTAATGAGTTCTCATTTCCATTCTTGTAAAAAATGCATACTTGAGAATATAATATTGGAAAGAATACATTTCATAAATATCCCATCTCAAAGTTTTATACCCCTAGTAGCATGCTTCAATATCTTTGGCTATAATTTCTTCTTCCCTTAGCGGGGGAGGAAGGAAAGTGGGCTTGGTGGATTTATTATGAAACCAAGGCATCTCTGCAAAATTTTATTCAATGGATGGTATTAATTCATAGGTGCAAGGACCATGCTCTGATACCATTGTAATGTCCCTTTTTAATAAATTTTATTACAATGACCAATTTTTCACTTTTTTCCCTATTTCAACCTTTGACTAGTTTTGATGTCTAGGTCTCCAAATTGACCCAAATGCTCCCAAATATTCTGAGAAGGTATGTGAATATAATTAAGACTTGAATATGATGTTCATGGATGATTTATGAGCCTCCAAATACTTCTGCAAACTTTTTTAATATTCTGTCCAAGGTAGGAGTTTTCACTAGCAAATTGGGGTTCTAATTCCCCCAGGGTAAATGTTGAAAATGGCTTTCCAAATGCTCCCAAACCCACTCAAATTTATAAATAGAGGTAGATTATGTTTAATGGGACATTATTAATGTCTCATTTGCATCATTATTAAATTTATAAAGGCTTTTATAACCCTCTCCTAAACAACTACAAAATCACTAGTTCGACCCTTGGGGAAATGCCACCAAATCTTCTCCAAATGCAAATAAACTAAGTAATATGACTAAAAATGATTAAGTGTTGGATAATAAACTTGTAATACTCATAAATTTAATTCCATTCATCATAAATATATCAGACAAACATTCTTTCATTATAAATCATCAACATTAGAATGGCATACATTAATATAGTGGGGAAATGGTGAGTGTTTGCTCATTAATAATCACTTTTACATACAACCATTTGGTATTTAGACCTGAGAATTTATAAAGATGAAAAATATAGTATATTAATATTATTACAATAAAAAATTGACCATTATAAGCTCTCTCAAAGAGTACAATAGCTCACCCAACGCGCAATCCCTCCATGAGCAAGAATATGCAATAAAGATTGGAAATGGTTGAGAGAATGTGCTGCACTAGAATAAACCGAGAAATGCCATGTAGCTTACACCTGCAAGTGAAAAATCCATTAAATATCCATGAAATACCTGAATTTCCTCTCCAAACACCAACTTGGATGGGAATCTTTCACCCTATAAATTGGCTAAGGCAAGAAACTAGTCATCCACTAGTTCTCTCTCTTCACAAATGCAAATTTCTCAAATGATCAAAGGCCATTATATTGGTTGATCCCTGTATTTTATAAACATACTTAGCCTTATAGGGTTACTAATCCATCCACAAACTCAAGCCAATTCGAATTAGGGTGTGTGCTCAATATTTTCCATGTGTCCTCCCTTCCATACCCTTCCATCTTCCCCCAATTCAAGTAGGGACCCATTGAGCTTCCCCAACTCACATGAGCACCTTCTTGGATGCTATATTTAGGCCTTACATGTCATAATGGTCAGATTTAAGCCTTCAGGTCTACAATATGTCATAAATTTCATAGCATATTCATCATTGGTGTCATAGATGTCATAGATGTTAGGAAATCTAGCCCAACTATCCAAGAAGCTCCCATTTGACTCTTCCTCTCCCATGTAAGTTACATTTCCTTCCAAATTTTACATATGATGCATATGGCCAAGTGTATTATCCTTCTAACTCATCCAATAACATTAGGCTTCCCATGGATTCAAAATTGGAAGAGGAGGATGCCATGTGGCACAAAAATTCTAGCTTGTGAGGGCCCCATAATCTCCATGTATCTCCATGCTCCATTGCCACTTCAATTTTCTCTTGTATTTATTTAATTAGCTCCATTATTAAATATTTATTCCATTGTAATGTCCTTTTGGGTCCCATATCCCCTTATTACAAAATTTATGTCTCCATATCAACCTAGGGAACTAGTAGGTTGGTGAAACATTATTTGCAAATAGTCTTATTTGGAAATTATTTAATTGGGGACATGACACTAGTTCGTTGAATTCAAGGGTGGAAGAGGGAATTAGAGTGCGGGTCTATTTTGATGGCTCCCAAAGGTTGCCAATGAGAAGTAAAGGAAAAGGTAAGGCGAAGAGTGTGGCCTTGCGGATGTCAAGGGAAGAAAGTTGTACTGCAGAGACAACAAATTTCTTCGAGAGCTACATTCCTCAGGAGTTTCATGAGGAAATAGATGAGGTGGAGAGAAATATTTGGGAAAAGATGGGAAACTAGAAGCCAATGGAAGACTCGACGATCTTGTAATATTGGGTGTAGGACCCTAGTTAGACTAGAAATTGACTGGCCTTGAATGAGAGGATTGTCACATTGTTTTGAGTTATGGAGGGTCTGTTAGCCAAGTTGTTGATGGAAAATAAATTTGAGGATTAAGGCAATGAGGAGCCAATGAGAGTGTGGAAAGAGAATAACGCTGACTATAGGTTCATGCACAGGAAATTTGATGTGTTGGCTAGCAAATTGGGGGTTTTTTTTCCCCTCTTCAGCCATCGTGTGATGGTCATGGTTCATCATTGCAAAAGTTTGCAGTCTCATCCACTAGTGTGCTTGCTTCGAGCTCAATGTTTGTTCTAGGTTCGATGGATGCTTCCCAGAAGCATGGTTGATTTTATGGTTCTTTTTTCATTCCTTGGTTTTGGTTAAGGCATTTTACTTAGGGGCAGTTAATAGCATTAGGGTCTCTCTTAGTTATGTTTTTATGTCAACAGTCGATAAGTATAATGTATGGAATGTTTATAATATCCATGGTCGAAGTTGGGAAAGGTCAATTTGTCTAAGGTTGTGGGAGATAAATGTAATATATACTCGTCAATTTTGGTTTGAAGGCGAGATAGGTCTCGGGAGGGGATGATAGTGTAAGCTGTTTAAATTTTGAGTTGGTCGTTTGTTATTTTGTGTGGTTGAAAGGAAGGATTTGGTTATGTTTGTGTGGTAGCCCAACCCTGTTAAGGCATATACTCTTGGATGATGTAACTCTATTTTTTATGTTAATATAATTATGACTTGCTTACAAAAAAAATAGTTTTCAATTGTTTTGTTGTCGAAAAGAAAACAAAATGGAACCCATTCAACACATAAGACAAGAGGATGGGTGACAACAAAGTTTGTGAGTAATTGTTATTTCATTGTAACAACTTAAGATTTCATATTTTTGTAGTCTCTATATTTATTTTATTTTACACTTATCATCCTTGGATGTCTTCAAACAGGTATTAAAATACAAGGAAGAACCATGGGAAGATTGGATTGACATTGGGTTAAGTATGGGTCGTGAGTATATCTTGGTGTATCAAAAATTAATTGTGGACTCTGTAAGTATCTACGTTGTTTTACTTCTATCATTTTTTAATTAATGGAACAACAAAAATATCTTATATGAAATATATTAATTTGTGATGGGGTATAAAACTTGTCGGAAACAAAGTATGAAGTGGAGCTAACAAAATACTTGTTGAAAGAAGGCATGCGATTTGTTTTTTAAAGCATGTGTATCGTTACAGACACAATTCTTGTCTTGGTACATTTTTGAATTTACATAATGATCATATATATTATCTATTTTAGTCTTTGTAATGTCTACCAATGTAGATACACTCATTACACCTTCTTCTTTTTTTGTATATGGAATTTGAAGACGAGGAAAGAAATCGAGGCAATCAAGAAAACATTCGCCAAATAACCAAGTCATGAAAGTAGCTCAAACACTGACAACAGTTCCAACCAAGAATGATGATCAATATAATTTGATGTTATTGCAAACTATTGTCTTTTGAAATATTTGTCTATGAAAATCAGACATTTTGTATAATGTAATGGACATAGTGTCCCAATTGAAAGACAATGGGTTACCATTAAGTGTAAAAACTACATATTGACATTTTGATTATTGTGGCCTTTTATGTTGTCCCACTTTGTATGACAAAGACCTTCTTATTCATATATAATAAAATAAGTTATTTATTATATTACATTGTCCAATGTCGTTGCAAAATGTTACATCATTGATTAAATGTTATAATGAAAAGGTGTGAAATTTGATGATATAACAAATTAATCCAAACATCATATCCAAATGCAATAATCAAAATTCAATTTATATGAATACTATTATAAGAAATGGAGTAGCCCCAAGAGTTAGCTCAATCGGTTGAGTACTCGTAGTTAGGCCTCCCAGCATGTGAGGTCGTGGGATCCATTCTCATCGACTCTCTTGGGGTTAGGCACGCAGCGGCCGCGGGTGTGAGGCCCC
>LPNX011056526.1:164184-183155 GCA_001517045.1 Pseudotsuga menziesii
ACTTTTTGTCAGAATCTGACGATGGGGAAATTGATGAAATTGTGATTTGGGTTGTTGGAATTGAAATTTTGACTATGGGGGTGGATTCAATAACTTGGATTACCCCTAAGGCACCCCAGTTATGCAATTCCAACAACCCAAAACTACCATTTCAACCAAATTTTGGCCAAAAAAATTTGTCGTATTTTAGATGCAAATCGTCTAGAATTTAGCTTACACCATAAGAAATATGTCAATTTTTGATAAATAATGAATAAAAAATGCAATGTCACCGATGCATTGTCATTAATGTGTAGCACCAGTGCTTCTTTGAGAAAAATGTCTTGAATACTCACAACAGTGCTTTTTAGTTATCAATACACACAATCATGTTGCATAGGGCACACCGGTGCTCTATCATAAATAAGAAACACGATGTGCTATTATTACCGTGTCCGAAGCCACCAGTTTGATGCGTTATTTACCTAGTTTCACACTTGGGCTTTCATAACTATAAAAAGTACCAACGCAATATTTATATAAAGCTTCCGTACTTATAATATTGTAAAGCATCGATGCTTGTAATGTTTTTAAAGTACCGGTGCAATTTGTAGTTTTATATAACCGATGCATGTAAGTAATAAAGCACTGATGTTGTTGGGCCTAGTGACAGTAAGACAGAATTCATGTAGAATTCTTCCTAAGTATGGAGAAGAGATAAAGGAGGAGAAGAAGGAGCCACGACTAAGGAAGAAGCATAAAGTCAAGAAGAAAAAGGATGTTGCGACAGAGGAAGTGAAAGAGAGGAGGAGGTGTCGGAAGACAAAGCTGCACTAGATAAGGAAGCCACGACATAAGGATGGAGTGCAACACAGGAAGGTACAACATAATATCAATAGCAGAAGGCGTGCAAGTAGCATAACGGATGGAAAACAACAGTAAGACATAATGCTGAGAAAGTGACAGGCTTTAACGATCGTGGGTACGAGCTCAGCTAGAGCCGACAGAAACCACATGCGTGAAGGCATATTTGTAAGTCAGGTCGTTAGTGCCTCCCATTATTTGTTGCTAGAAAAATAAATATATCCTATTGGATGGATATAGAAAGTCAGCTGAGAAAGTGACAGAAAATGAGTTTGTAATGAGTTGGTATTGAGTATGTATTGAGTCTATATCGAGTCGGTATTGATTCTATATCAATTATGTATGGAGTCTGTAATAAGGATTTAAAAGAAGGAAACCAAGCTATGTGCTGGTTAGACATTCTCCATACAGTCAGTCTTTATAGTTAGCTCTGAATTGTAGACTCTCATTGGCTGAAAACCATGAGCTCCAGGTGGGTGGCTCTGTATTGTTGAGTGCATAAGAGTAAATTATTTGCAGCTGAGTGCGCAGAAGAGTAGGAAAGGTTGAGTCGATCCAGGCTATGTACGGATCATTAGTAGAGTAATGTAGGAAGATAATAGGGAGAATATTAGAGAGCATGAGAGGGAGGAAGAGTCTGTAAAAGTAGAGAAGAATATCTTAAGCAGAGTCTGCAACTTAGTGCGTATACAAAAGGTGCATCTATTTCCTCATGCCATATGAAGAGCACCTTGTGGTTTTTTCCCAGATGGGTTTCCACGTTATATCTGTGTATATGTGTGACAGTTGAATGTGTCTAAGATACATGTGTAAATGTTGTATTTAATGAATGATTGTAGGTTTGCTTATAAATGAATATATGTATGATGGTTGCATTGTATTAACTAGATATGATTATGCTACATGTATGATGTTTATTTACTGAGTTACATAAGAGGATTTGGGGTGAAACCTAGCTATTAAAGCACCATGAACACAAAAAATCCACCCTGAACTTCATTGAGAGCCTTGGCATAGAGCCAAGGTATTAAAAATCCTCCCACTCAACTGCGTAGATGTGGTTATGGTAGTTACCCATTCTCAAGATAGATATCTCTGGTGAGACGACATTTGCATCGCAGTTGCTACTGACTAAGCTCTGCTATGTTGGGCTGATATCTCAAGCTTTGTTGTGCTAAGCAGAAGGCACTGACCCTGGGTCGGAATCCCTAGAAAAGGGATGGAAAATCCAACAAATGGTTCCATTGTTGGGACCCTGAATTGTTGTCGTGAGGGATATGTTGTGGCAACCAACGAAACCGGAGATCCAAAATTGGGTGGAATCCAAAGAGTTAGAACTCGCACGAAAAGAAAGTGAAGGATATTAGCGAAACCCAATAGAGTGGCCGGGTCGATACATCTACATATACATTTATAAGATTTTCTTTTATAGGTTTCCCATTGTGTTGCATGAATGGTTATCTAAGTTAGCGACCCAACAAAGAAATTTTCAGGGCAGAGAACTAAGGGAGTAGACACCCCAGTTAATTAAACAATTAGAAGAGGTAAGCAACCCTGTGTCAAGGGATGTAGATTTTTGGATAGATAATATCTTAGGTGGATGTATTACTGAGTTTTTTGTTGACACAATAACCTCATACAGTGAGGCAGAGCAAATTTTTTCAAGGCCCACATAATAGATACATGTCATCTTTAAAGACATGGATAAAAATGCTTGTATGTGAAAAAGGTATTTTGCGAATGTAGCAACGATGTATAGAAATAGAGTTGCTATGTCTCAGCAGAACCCTAAAGTGAGATGTTCCTAGGATATAGTGGAACTGAATTAGACTGGGGATTTTTAAGAAGCGAAAGAAGATTCAGATCCAGCAAAATAAGAAAAAATATGTCAGGAAGAGGGAGTTGCAGCATATATAGAGAAGAAGAAGGATACAAGCTTGTGTCATACTTGGACGAAGTTGTGACGAAGAAGAGGAATATCAGCCGATCTCTAAAGGAGATGAAGATTCAAAAGAGTCGAATGAAGCCCCATAACAAGAACATGGTTACAACTCACCTACAGCACCAAATACGTTGGCAGAGGTAAGATTGAGAGACTCAACTTCAAGTACTTATGTAAATACAAGTAGTACTAACGCTGTAAATATCAGACAAGGAAGTTCGAGTAGCCAAATTTTTGTTTTGACTATACCAGCAACAAATACAATGGCTAGAGCCAACATTAAGTTACCAATATTTAATGGAAATGGGTTGGAAGACCCAGAACAACATTGGTTCCTTTGCGAAGTTGTGTGGACTATGCGACAGATGCATGATGAGAATATCAAGAAAGCACAGATGATCACGACTCTACGAGGTCGTGCACTTGAATTGTATATGAAATTTTCCATAGTACCAGTAGGAGTTGTCCCAAAAACACTCAATGAGATCCAAGTGGGTCTGATAGATGAGTTCATAAATCCAAATTTTGAATCACTGTGCATCACTAAAATCAAAGAGATTAAGCAGTTATCGATCGAATATGTTTGGGACTTAACCAGATATTTAAGACATTGATGGCCAAAGTGAGCTTCCAAATGTGGATGTACAACACAAGGAATGGTTTATTGTTGCCTTGTTACCACATATATGAACCCCGTTGATGCAACAGAAGATTATGTCGTAGATAGAGGCTCTGGAAATAGCAATGAAATTAGAAGCCTCGCCGATTGGAGATACTAGCTTGGGAATGATGCAAATTGAGTCACAGCTAGACAAATTTACGGTGCATCTCCAAGAAATTAAGAGAGGCAAGGAAGTTTAGGAAGAACTATGGTGGACAAGATGCAGAACAGACGAACACCATAAAGGCAATTGCCCAACGCTCATGAACTATTTCGCAGAAGGAGAGTCGAATCAGTTAAACACCCAAGGAATGTCTTGGTGTGGGATATGCCAAAATAGGGGCCACAAGTCTGAACAATGTCTGTACTTACAAAATATTGTAAGCACAATAGCTAATTTGTATTATAAATTTTGTAGATCAGTGGGTCATGATGAAAAGGATTGAAGAGCATTTTAGCTACTGCAAGAAAAGACGATGGATACCTACTTAATGAAAAATGATGAGCATATGCAAGATGAATGAGTGCAACCTTAGTATCATCCTGCTCAATATCAACAACCGCAATAACCTCGTCCACAATACCAGTAGAATCAATATCCTCAACAACAACAATACCCTCCGCAAAGGTGGGGTGGAAACTTTAGAGGTCGAGGACTACAACAAGGAGGAGGATTTAGTTGAGGAAGAGGCCAAGTCATATGTTATAATTGTGGGAAACCAGGAAATTTTTCCCGAGATTGTCAAAGTCCTGCAAAAACTTGTACATGTTGTAAAGCATTTGATCACACTATTGAACAATGTCTGCAACTAATTGCAAAATGATAGGCTAGAATTGTCGTAAATACCAACCCGGTGTAGAATCAGAATCCAAATCCCAATCAGAACATTCAAATGATCTCTTCCAAACTAAGAGAACCTCACATTGTTGTAGTCATGAGAGGAGGTGCTGCGACAAGTGTAGACCAGAATACACAACAAGAACAACCGCAAGTGAGACCCGCGGCACAAAAGAAAGCTCCACTAGATGTCCAAAAGGAGAAAGAAGTATTCTTCGAGGTGTGACCAGACTTTGTTGATGCTAATAAACCGTCGACATCTAGACAAGTCAAGACCATGCCTGAACGATTTGAACAACTAATCAAGAAGCCACCGATGAAAAAGGTTAGTAAGCTTAAATAATTTCTCAAAATTTGTTTAGGTCTAATCAATGATAAAGATGATGTCGCAGAACTGACAACACTAATAAAAGAAACTCGAGATGACCTACAACCTAAAAAAAAGAGTTAATCATATCGGGAAAAGATTGAAGACAGGCCGAGAACTGTGAATGATTGCGTAGATAGGATACTATGATATGGATTATATCAGACTATATTTGGGCTAGAATTTTAACATACTGACAAGACAAACATGGGAGAGCATGAACAAGCCGCGAGTGGACTGGTCTCCCATAAAACTAAGGCTTGCAAACCAGCCGAAGGTTCTACCAATTGGTAGACTAACTCAAGTGCCTGTAGAAGTCAAAGGCTTAAGAACATATGTTGACTTCAAAGTAACTGACATTGTCAATGACACAAATCCATATCCTACACTACTAGGAATTGATTGGGAAATAGACAACCAAACCATTATAAACTTCAAGAAAATGATCTTATCATTTAAAGATTTTGAAATAAGGGTGGTTGTGCCAATTGATTTGCTCAAAGGATAGAGATATGTTGAGCCTGTACATAGTGAAGGTTAAGGAAATTATCTAGACCAGTTGTATAATATCATGTCTTCAAAAGAAGATTATATAAATCCAACAACTGATGGGAAATTGAGTTGGCGGAGTGTAAGTTCGTGCATGTCTGACTCAGGCAATGCGCTGGAAAATTAGCAGAATGGGCTACATGAAGTCTCCATGAGAAGATGTGCAAGAATAATAAGAGATTTCTGAAGGGTAGGAGCTAAAGCAAGCGCGTTGCCCACATATGAATGATTACCTAACCTTGCGTCTTTTATGTTAGAATTTGAAGAAAAAGCCATAGAATCACATCGATTGTCCGCTCTGACTATGTGCTGAAAGCTATGCCTGCTAGATGGTGGGGTACACACAAACCGTCTATCTCTGAATGGCCACAACATAGAAGATTAATGGAGATCGGATTTGGGAAAGAGATCAGTTACCCTGATCAAAAGTATACAGGACTGACAGATCATGTGGAACATATTGACCGTTGTCAAAAGAACTAGCAAGAATATCCGCGACAAGAGTGGGTTCATCGATTCATCCACACTTTGGAAATGGTACCATGAAATTGGTACACATCAATAGAGTTGCGACGAGGAACTGCCGAATGGGGAAGCTTAGTTGTAAGCTTCACCCAAACATTTGAGTTCACAAGTGAACACCCAACAATCGATGTTGCACTACAAATGATAAAGGAAAAGATATTTGAAGAAATCTCAGTCGCAACCACGAATTCCCATCGATGCACCAGGCCAATACACAACTGGATGCAGTGCTACAATATTACAGGATAACGGGATGATGATGACCCACTTGAGATAAATATACCTGAGTTAGAACGTATGTGTACAGTGAAAGGAGTTGGTATGTGTGAAGATACACCATACCCTTCTCACTACGACCTGACAAGTTAAACAAAAAGGATGACAACAACCTTTTTGGTACCATCCAACTTTATAACAATAACTGCCATTTAAAGTGACAGGTAATTGGTGGCATAATGCAAAAAGATTCGATTAATGAGCTCACAGTACACCCATGTTCCTGAAAGGACGAATTCCTTTCTGATTAATTGCTCGCGCATGCAAAGAATGGCTAGGGAATGTTAAGATACTTTATCAAGCTTCTCCGCCAAGACTCCTCTCATCATGTATGCAAAATAAAATGAACGCTACTAATGCCTGTAACCCTAAACGCTGAACTGGTGTGGTTGTAGTATGGTGATCTCCATTTCCAGCACAAGAATAGTTAAATATAAGTCTGTATCACCTACCCTTATTATGGAAGACACTACTGGTTATACCACCACAGACGATACCAACTAATGCACAGACTGATCCAGAAGTAGAGTCAAACGTTGGTAAGCTATCTAGAAAAGAAAGGTCGGGTTCATCCAGGACCAAATAGGGAAAACACACCAATAATAGAAAATGAAAGGGAAAAGAATCAACACCTCCAGCACCAACCCCACTAGCATGAGAGGATTTTGAGACAATAAATTTGATGCCACCTTATTTCTCGCCCAGACGCAAGGATGAACCAAGAGTTACAATTCCAAAAAGGGCAGGGGCCTCACTGATAGTGCCACTAATACCCAAAGGAGTGAAGGTGTTGAAAGACATTTTGCCCAATATAAAGAAGCTATCTTTATGCTGATTATGATACGAAACCCCAAGCAGACCTGGACCGTAAACACTACATGGACATTATGCAAGACACACCTGAGGCGCCTAAACAAATTGTTGCAAAGGAATGGGCCAAGGGACTGGAGGACTCTGGCATATTATCGTTGTTATATATGTCACATTTTGGACAAAGTACAGCAATAAACACATGTGTTAAGAAGTAACTCATATTTTTTCATGGAGGGGTTATATGGCTAGGAAATCCTATACCTGTAGATACTCAACTCATTTCCACCATCACAAGCCTGCCATCCGTAGGAACGGACCCAACGCCACTTATCAAAAATGATCAAGAGGCGGAAATAGCTACACGGATGAAGAAAAAATATGACGAATTAAGAAGCAAAAGGGGATTTCTAATTGAGTCCATTGATAACCCAATTGTTCGCTTTGTTTCCAAAGTGTTGGCATCCAAGTTACTTCGCAAAATGCGCCCAGAACAATGTATTGCGGGAGCGATTGCACTTGCGGAACTTTTCCCACAAGGAGTTCAGATCAATTGGTGTCAATTCTTGTTGAATGAGCTTGTATAAGACACCATCGATGCACATGAAAAGGGTAGGCCATTTCACTATTCATGGTTGTTACTTTTAATTTCATTTATAGCGTGCTACGACTCATAAGACTACTAAGGGCTCGACCTACCAATAAACTGTAAAGAAGTAAGATATCAGAACCTTTGCTTTGAGAAGGACATAAAGGACTGACAGAAAGAGAACAATATTGAATTCTTTATGCATGGGGAGGCTATAAGACACCATGTGAAGAACATGTAGAGATTAGATGGCGCCACTGTTCAACGACTTCATCCAATTGTTAAATTTGAGATTGGCTCGCACCATATTTACTTGCAGCCACCACAACAACAAAAGTGTCAAAGGTTACTAACCAAATTTATAATGACAAAGGAGGAAATTGAATAAATTGTTACAGAGTGGTCGAAGGAATGGCGTGTCCCAGTACCAAAAGATCAACTTTGACAAGAAGAAAACCAAGTATAAGAGGACAACTCAGATGAGGGAAACAAAGAAGAAGACCGACCGAAATATTTAGACTCTGCAGAGAGTCATTCCCCCTCGATACCAACAGACCCAGAATAAAAAAATGAAGGGGGGGGGACCTCAAAAAGAACAAGTACAACCGAGAAGAAAGAAAAAGAAGATGAAGGATGACATAAATTCAAATACCATTAGCTTGGACAGCGACGATGTGCAAATGATGACTGAGGAAATAACTAAAGCAACACAGACCAACTTCAAGACCATATAAGAGAGACAAGAAGAACTTTCAGGTACGATTACTAACCTGCTTAAAGTTTTGTGTAAAGCAGACGAATATGTTAAAATTGTTGTCGACTATCCAATTGCAACAATAGAGTCCCAAGACCCATCAGAAACTTCGAGAATGGAACAAACTGCGCCACCTGTTCCAATCCCACCAATAACGGTAGAAGTATCTAAAGGCGTTGATTTAGGAACTCTGGAGTTTAATGATGTTTTCAAGGATAGTGGCCAGATTACTATAGATTTTTCATATATGCACATAAATGAGGTATATGCAATACAAAGTGTTGTGAATGCAGAAATAAAATTGCGTGAGCGTACCTTGGCCACGCAAGTGAAGACTGTAAATAAAGATATCAAGAAAATGAAACTTGAAGTTCAAGAAACTGAACATGAGACAAAGGAATGGGAAAGAAACTATCATAAAATTAGCAAAGTAGTAACCCTCTCGTGTAAGAACTTTACATAAGAGGGACTAACAGAGGAAATGACACAAGATGCCAAAGTAGCACAATTAACTAAGATAGCGACTGACCTTAGAAGGAAAGTTACAAAGCTGGAGGAACAAATAAGTCCTAGTACACCTCCAGAAGTGTTGGAGAGTACAAGAAACACAACAACTAAAGTTGTGAAGAGAATCGAAGAGGTAGAAGAAATATGTGCTAAGGTCGTCGACCAAGTCTCTCAGAATTGGGAAACACTAATGGATGATGAGTAATCACAGAAGATTGCAAGTGAGCTGACTACGTTTGAAGCAAACATCATGCAGATAAGGAATGACATGAAACAACTACCCTTAACACAGAAAATGGTTAAGGTGACAGAGATGAGAAAATTACAACAACAAATGACTGTGTTGCGCACACAACAACAACAATGTGAGGAAAAAATAGAAGAGTTGCAGGACAAAGCAGAAAAAGTTACAGGCATCATTCAGCCTATATAACATAAGCTGTGCTATATAGCGACATCAGTGGAGAAAGTCATGCCGAAACATGTCAGTTCCAACCCGGTGGAGAAAATGTAGAAGATAAAGGAAGAAGTGTGCACAGAAGCAGAGATGGTGGTGAAAATTGTGGAATATTTTCAGAACAAAATCAACGTAAGTCAAAACATGGAGGAATAGCTTCAAGTGGCTCGGGACAACCCACAAGTGAGTGTTGGGGGCCTATTGGGCCTAGGGACAGTAAGGCATAATTCATGCATAATTCTGCCTAAGTATTGAGAAGAGCTAAAGGAGGAGAAGAAGGAGCTACAACCGAGGAAGCAACATAAAGGCAAGAAGATAAATGACATTGCAACAGAGGAAGTGAAAGAGAGGAAGAAGAGGAGGAGGAGGCACTAGAAGAGGAAGTTGTGCTAGATAAGGAAGCCACGACAAAAGGATGGAGTGCAACACGAGAAGGCATGACAAAATATCAATAGCAGAAGGCGTGCAAGTAGCATAACGATTGGAAAATGACAGTAAGACATAATGCTGAGAAAGTGACAGGCCTTAACGATCGTGCGTATGAGCTCAGTTGGAGCTGACAGAAACCACACGCGTGAAGGAATATTTGCAATTCACGTCATTAGTGCCTCACGTTAGGTGTTGCTAGAATAAGAAAGACAATCTATTGGATGGATATAGAAAGTCAAATGAGAAAGCGACAGAAAAGGAGTATGTAATGAGTAGGTATTAAGTTTGTATTGAGTTTGTATCGAGTCGTTATTGAGTCTGTATTGAATATGTATGGAGTCTGTATCGATTCTGTAATAAGGCTATAAAAGAAGGAACCCAAGCTGTGTGTGGGTTAGACATTCTCCCTACAGTCAGTCTTTACAGTTATCTCTCAATTATAGACTCTCACTTGCTGAAAAGTGTGAGCTCTTGGTGGGTGGCTCTGTATTGTTGAGTGCATCAGAGTTAAGGATCTACAACTGAGTGCGCAGAAGAGTAGGAAAGGTTGAGTCGATCTGGGCTGTGTGCGAATAATTAGTAGAGTAAAGTAGGAAGAGAACATGGAGAAGATCGGAGAGCATGAGAGGGAGGAAGAGTCTATAAAGGTAGAGAAGAAAATCTTAAGTAGAGTCTGCAGCTTAGCACACAAATGAAAGGTGCATATATTTCCTCATGCTAGATGAAGAGCACCTAGTGGTTTTTTCCTGGATGGGTTTCCACGTTATATTCTGTGTATATGTGTGACTGTTGAATGTGTCTAAGATACATGTGTAAATGTTGTATTGAATGAATGACTGTAGGTTTTCTCATAAATGAATATATGTATGATGGTCGCATTGTATTAACTTGATATGATTATGCTACATGTCTGTTGTTTATTTAATGAGTTGCATAAGAGGAGTTGGGGTGAAACCTAGCTGTTGAAGCACCATGAACACAAATAATCCACTCTCAGACTTCGTTGAGAGCCTTAGTGCAGAGCCAAGGTACTAAACATCCTCCCACCTAACTGCGGAAACGTGGTTCTAGAAGTTATGCATCCTCTAGAGAATGCATCCACCCTCAGACTTCATTGAGAGCCTTAGCGCAAAGCCAAGGTACTAAACATCCTCCCACCCAACTGCGGAAACATGGTTCTAGAAGTTATGCATCCTCCAGAGATATATCTCGGGTGAGACGACATCGGCATCACAAGTGCTGTCAACTGAGCTCTACTATGTCGTGCCGATATCTCAAGATTTGTTGTGCTAAGCAAAAGGGACTGAACCTGGGTCTGGATCCCTAGAAAAGGGACAGAAAATCCAACAGATGCTTAATATTTTGTTACGCATCAGTGCTATATATTTTTTTCAAGCATCAATGTTGATTTATTTGTAACGCATCGGTACATTTGTATATAAGGTACATTGATTTTGAAACCTCCACTAAAACCTCTACCTATCACATTTTATTTGGTTGTAATAACCTCCTCTAAAACATCTTCTACCAGTAACAAAGGTTGTAGCAGATATTTTTTTGACAATTTTTACCAACCTTGTAGCATGTAGAGGGGGCCACCTCACCTCCTAAATGTTATCATAATTGTATAAGTATATAGTTTAAAGAGATATTAACAAATGAGTGGTTAGAGCGGGTACAACCGCTCCAACCTCTCTCATAATGTATAAATAAGCATCAAAGATGAATAGAAAGGTGGATTGGACATCCCTTCCCAATACCTGTGTTTGATGGCTATTTATGAGCATGTAAAGTATGCTTGAATGATGTGAAAGCCTAGCCTTCAACATCTAGCATCGTTGCCTCCTTCACTCGGCTAGGTGACAGTAGCAGCGAGTGGGGGTGGCTCGAAGCTGAAGGAGACCTGCAAGGAGAAGCTTAAATACTGCTTGTGTGCTCATGTGAATCTGAGAAATACACTGCTATCAAAAAAGAAGAGCTGATACATTGCCTACAAGAAAATATGAAAATCGCCTGCGTGTTGTTGTTTCTGAAGATATCGAAATGCTTGCTAATCGTCATAAAGAATGTTGTAGAAAGTAGAGAGTCACCACCAATTCTGTGAATTCAACAACACATGCATTTAAGCAAAGAAATAAGGGCGCACTATGAAGAGAATATTCTTCACACTTCAACAGGTTGGAAAAGTGAACTTTAACAGGATGGCAGAAAGAGCTTCACCAATGAGACCACAGATCGCAGCTTGAACTTGGAGATCGCACCAGTTCAAAAATAAAAAAATAAAAAAAAATGACACAATCTTAGTTTGCCAAAGGAGTGATGAGAAGTCGCACGATAATAGTATTTACACCTTGTAAGCAGTCACTCCATCGCCAGTCAACCAATAGAGTTACTAACAAGCACAGAGTACAAGCCGATGACAGAAAGTGTTGTTACATCCCGACCATTGACATCTGGTCTCTCGGTTGCATTTTTCCAGAGCTGCTCGGTCACGACAACGGCAACTGTGCTCTTTTATTGAAGCTACGTGAGAACCTGGACCCTGTGGTATTCCTTCAAAGGATCTTCAAGAGTGGTTTCCAAACCCTCTGATAATGATCTCAGCGACTTCTATGAGAATGAGAGCGTTCGTCTCTACATGCAATATTTGTTGCTTGCTAGGCCCACGTCTTCTGTGAGAAAAGCGGTTTCTCATGCGCCCCCAAGAGCTTTCTACTGTGTAGTAAAAATGTTCTCATATCTTCTTATTCTGAATAATGTTGTAAAGATGAATAAATCTAGTCTGGAAAATGCTGGGTTTGGACGTGGAAGAGAACCAGAGTTGGAAGGTCGACTAGCAGTTGTTGAATATTAACCCCTCCAAGTCGGTTTTGGAGGTTGACCAGTGAAACAAATAACATCTGTCACCGATTACCATCGACTGCTAAGGCGTCATCTGACTGATTACCATCGACTGCTAGCTACTAAGGCATTCATGATTCAAAGTGGAGAAGTTCATTTGTTTCCTAAGGGAAAAGAACACCTACCGTCTGTCCACTCATTGTCGACATTCAAGAGATACTTTATTTCGGTCGACTCTGTAATAGTTGATGCCACATTACATACCAGTCGGCTGTAATTTGAAGACCAAAGACTTGTCATCGATTAATTCAGTCGCTCAGTAAATTAAAGATTGTGCCAATGTTAAATGAATTCCAAGGTTTGAGCAACCGGTGTCATGCATGTTTAAGCAAATTGGTCGATGTGTAATAATTCGTTTGTAACTTGGGGGTAAAATTTATTTAGTCGATGTGATCATTGATTTTGAATTTTATGTTTGGTCTGATTGGCTGATGTCCATATTGACTCATTTCGAGATCGACTATTTGTCATGTTGAGTCTTTTTTACAAATGTCAGTTGAGTCATGTCGGTTGGTAGATGTAAGGGTGATCGATATCTTCATTTTGGTCGATTATTACATAGTAAAAAAAATTGATGTGATAGGGTTCAGGTGGTCAAATTAAGTTTGTAAAGGTAATTGATGAATTTTGAGGGGGTTAAATGTGAGTCTCTTTTGAGGCAGGTGATCCCCTCCATTTTATGTAAATCAAGTTGGCCTCTTGCCAACCTACGTAAGTTGAGTCATGTTAAGTCAGTCAAACTATAAGCATTCGGTTATGCACATGAGAAGGCATCACATAATCTTGCACACATTTCAAAAGATGACAATCACATTCAAGTAGATATCATTCACCTACACAGCAAAGCGCTCCAATGAGACATGATGACAATGTACCCCTCATTATCAAAATGCTGAAACTATTCCTCGGTTGTGACCTCGGAAATCCAAAAGATAGAGAAATGACATAGAAAGTTGAAGAGCCAAAAGGCCCTGCATGCCTAAACCGATCGAGATGTCGGTCAGATGAGCTAGGGTGAGGCTTTAAACCAAAAGACCTCGTTGCGGAAGAATATGGTTGCCCGCCATTGTGAGAGGATGAGACTTCGATGGACTACTGCCAAATTGAAGACGGAGGCTGAAGAGTAACCAGTCACAGTAGAGCCTTGTACACGTGTGTTTTTCTATCGAGCTGGCGGCTGTTGCGGCTGAGTTACCTATGCAGACCAGTATGCATGGTTGATGCACAGTGAGGACTACTTCAGCAGTAGAAGATACCCACGATGTTGATGCATATTTCTTTGTTCTCTTCGGGGCAAAGAAACATTTTGTTTGTGGGGGAGATGTAGAGGGGGCCACCTCACCTCCTAAATGTTATCATAATTGTATATAAGTATATAGTTTAAAGAGATATTAACAAATGAGTGGTTGGAGCGGGTACAACTGCTCCAACCTCTCTCATAATGTATAAATAAGCATAAAAAATGAATAGAAAGGTGGATTGGACATCCCTTCCCAATACCTGTGTTTGATGGTTGTGTATGAGCGTGTAAAGTATGCTTGAATGATGTGAAATCCAATAACAAAGGTTGTAGCGGATATTTTTTTGACAATTTTTACCAACCTTGTAGCACTAAAAACCTTTGCTATCAACTCCACTACATGGTATTTTCCTTGTAGTGCATATTTAAATAAAATCCCCCCTCCTATCCTTGTTTTTTTTTATTTGTTGGAGGTTTGCAGCTTAATTATGGGCTCATAAATCATGGTAGAAGTTGATTTTGGTGAGTAAATCAGCTTGTTGTTTAATTATGGTGATCCATTGAGCGAGAATGTTTCCTTTTGGAAGAGAAGAGCTTCAAGATTTTATTATGAGTACCTTAGAGTGCCCAATCATTATGATGGAATGAATATGTATTGAGTGAGCTTGGAGGAGACCTTGGAAAAGGGTTGTTTCCTCTGCCTGATTATTTGACGTTGGTTCAAGCCCCCATTCATAGTACATTTTTTTCTTTTCCTTGAGGATCTACTATGACCCTCCCGTGCCTGCCACCCTTGGGTTCCCTTTTGAAGCACCATTGAAAAAGGGAAAATGACTTTGCTGCGGATTTTTCATTCCTTAAAATCTTTAAATAAGTGTTTTAGATGCCAATTATGTTGCACATTTGTATTTGGAGTCATCTTTGGCCTTGGAGGATTGTCGTTTGTCATAAAATATTTTAACCATTCCCTTTCCCGAGTATCTAGATATACTAGGCTTTGTCCATGGTCTTTTTTAACCAAGAGTCTGTCTTTATAAGACTTCTTACTTTTAGACTTGTTTGTTTAGGTGGATCTTTGTGTTCTTGGAAAATGGCACCATTTCTCACCAACCAAACCTTCTAACATACAAATTTTGGGATGAAATTTCGAACTATTTTGAGTAGAGGTCTATTTGTGAAGCTACCTTTGTAGTTTTTGTGCTAGATTGAGAACGTTTCCTTCCATGAAATTGGCATGACTATTCTTTCCTTGAGTTCTAAGAATGCCTCCAACCATGCTCGGATCGTGTAAGGACACTCTATGAATAGATGTCATTGAGTTTCTTTAGAAGCTTGACATAATGCACATCTAGAGGGGCATGATACTCCTATTTTCCTTAAGTTGTCTGCAATTAGCACCTTACTGTGACCTAGGACCCAAGGTATTTACCTTTGGTATTCCATCATAATGCCATATGCTTTTCCATATGTTGGCTCGAGGGAGAAAGGTGACTTGTGGCATAACCCATCTTCACCATATATCCTTGTTTGTTCCAACCTCTATAATTTGGGTGCAACATGAGAGCTAAAATAGGAGGTGATCTAGAAGAGGTTGGAGGTGTAAAGGCACCTCTATTTTCAATTCAATCCATCTTTGTATATCTTCATTCCAATGAGAGATATCCAAGATTGAAGAGGTTGTAGCTCGCTAATCTACTCCATGGGGGTTACCTAGGATACTGTCTCTCTATATTTTTATGGTTTTTCCATTTCCAGGTACCTAGGTCAATTTGTCTTGAATTACATGGCCAATGGACCTTATTAGTTTCCATATCAACGAACCTCTTACTTTCAGGATTGGCTTGTCAATGCATTGTTTTCTTGTTCCCTAAAAATATTTTCTATGAAGAGTTTATTTCCACCATTCTAATTTGTCAGTGATTAGACTCCATAGTATTTTTACCCCGAGGGAAAGATTCATTAAAGAGGGTTATTTTATTCCTAAACCTCCTTGGCTTTTTGGCACTATCGCAATTTCCCATTTAACAAGATGGAAATATTTGTTGTTTGATTTACCCCACCACCACAAGAACTTCCTGAGTGCTTTGGAAATGTGATTCATGATACCTTTTGGAGCCAGTAGAGCATAACATTTGTAGATAGGAAAAGCCGATAGAATAGATCTGACGATGACAATTCTTCCAGTTGGGTTGAGCCATTGAGCTCCCCATTTGTCAAACTATCCTTTTATATTTGTTAGCACATGACTCCAAATTTCCGGAGATGAGAGGGAGAAGGAGATTGGCATGCGAAGGTAGGTGAAATTGTTCCATTAATATGTGATGGAGAAGCAAAAAATTCAGGCAATTGATTGCATGGCTTCCCTTGACATTCCAACCATAAAATTTTACTTTTTCCTTCATTAATGGATCCACCCGAGGCATTAAGAAAGGCATACGCATCTTTCTAAAGTGAGTTACAATGACAGTTGAAGCTCCCCCAAGGAGGAGCTTGTCATTAGTGAATTACAAATGGTTTAAAGCTTTAACTCTTCTGGCTACTATGATTCCTGAAACATTGACATATTCTCTTTCAACAACCAATTTTATGCTTAACGCTTCCACCATTTTTATGTACATAACGCTAAAAAGGGAAATCCTTGCCTTAGTCCTCTGTTGGCTTTACATAAATCTGTGGTCCTGCAATTGAGTAGTGGATCAATCCAAGGCCCACTAACACATGACTTTACTAGACTTATGAAATTGTTATTAAAACCATTTCTTTGTATGACCTCAAATAAAATAAAAAAGACCCTAACTATATCAAAAGCATTGGCCATATCCAATTTAATGATCATACATCGCTCTTTGTGCTCCTTGTTTGAGTGGACCCCCTCCTGTAACATGATTATATTATCTATAATTTCCCAATTCTCCATAAAGCCACTTTGATTGCCTTAAATAATCTTGGGTAGAATATTCCTTATTCTGGTTGTGATAATCCTCCCACTTTTAGATTTCGTTGTATGTAAGCATACATCTTCTTTAGATCTTCCTTCATGGTTCACCAACATTCTCTATAGAAATGTATGGAGAAACTATATGGGATTGGAGCTTGAGTCCGGTGCAAGATCTGAAACAACCTTTATTATTTTAGCTTCCTCTATATTTCTACTCAACTTTGTATTGTTCTCCTCTATAATGAGATGAGGTATGTTTCTAGGAGAGTTCTTAGTGAGCTCAGAGAGGCGTTTCCATCTTCTGTATACATCTTTTCAATGTGATCTCTATTCGTTGTCTTAATTTCCTCATACTTTGTGAGCTGAGTGTCGTCTTGTAGAGAGATCTCCTTAACCATATTGTTTCTATGCTCTCTAGCTCTAGCCCACCAGATGATGTTCTTTTGTCACCAGCTTTGATCCAAAGGCATCGGGAGTTCAACCTCCACAATTCCTCTTGTTCCCTGTGAGCCTTGTAAAGTTGAAATCCTATTTCTTTTTTAGTATTTTGAAGATGGGGATAATTTTAGTCGTCTCCATTTGTGATTGAATAAGCTCCATTTTTTTTGCTAGATCTTTTATTTTGCAATATGGTGGAGTGTATGCATTTTTTCCCAAGCTTTGAGCATGACTTTAACTCTTGTAAGCTTTTTCTCCCATACAAAAGTGGGGGACTCGTTGATTAGCAGGTTCCTGGAATTGGAGATACTGGTGAGAGCATGGGGGTGATTTGAGACATAAAGGGTTGAAACAGAAGGGGATTAATCCAAGGTTCATAGCAGCCTAAAAGGAGAGGAGGATCAATTTGCGGTCAGTAATGGTGGAAGGGAGAATCTTGGAAGTGATACAAATATTTTCAAGGAAGAAGTCACTATATAAGAGGAAACGATCAAGGTGGGTTGCGAGGTGACCAGGGCCATTTCTTTAGTTGGTCCATGTAAAGTTTCCATTTGCAAGGTTGAGATCCATGAGATTATAGTCCAAGAGCAAGTCTTTCATATGTTCATTGTGTAGATTTCACACTATATTTCCTTCCCTTTTTTTTTGTTGCTTAGGACAAGATTGAAATATACAACTACTATACTATTTTGCACAATTGTTGTATTTATGAATTCCTGCAAGGAAGACCAAAACATACTTCCTTTTCTTTTAAATGTGTGGGAATATAAATATTGAAAATGTTATATCTAGTACCTGTATTTTGGTGGATGAGGGATGTTAAAAGATAATGTGAAGAGAGGAGATGTATTTTGATTTTGAAGAAATTGTGATCCCACTGGGTGCAGATACCACCAAAGACCCCCCTGAGAATTGATTATTTTGTCTTCACATTTGGGCCATTTAATTTTTGCCAGGTCCAACATATCCCCAACCTCTAGCTTCATCTCTCGGAGCAATATTGTTGTTGGTTTTTCTTTTGAGATTAAGTCTTTTGGGGTTGATTCTTTGAATTCGTTGCCCATCCCTCGATTGTTCCAGGAGATGATGTTCAACATTTAGAATTTGACGGCTTGTTTCCTCCCCCATGCTTTCTTTGATAGAAACAAGAATAGATAATATTATGCTAAAAGAAAAAGAAGTACAAATGCCCCCAGGGCCCAAAAAGTTGCAAAGAGTAAACCCTGACCATTAGAATATTTAAAACCATGTTTAGGTACTGCTCATATTTAAATAGATCATTACAAATTTGTTCAAAAAACATATTATTCCCTTTAATAGAGTGGGGCCGAATTTATTGGATGCATAAAAGTAAACAAAAAAACATTAACAGAATAATTCAGAGAGAAAAAATCATGTATGCACCAGGTTTGCATCCTCAACTGGATAAATCATGGAGACCTCATCCATTGGGGACACCTTTGTTTGTTCACAAGAAGCCCCATTATCTCCTTTTCCAAGCGAACTGATATCATCTTGCATTGCTTCCAGAATCTCTTTAAGATGCACATATTGGGTCTCGTTCCTTTCATTCACAAGCATCCTCTGCTCCTGATGAACTTGCCTTGAATCCATGATGGCACTTCGTAGCTCCACCCATTTTCCTCTCATAACTCATTCCATCTCCAATAGTCTACGATTTTATCCACTACCTCTCCCACTTGCACGCGGTATCCACTTTCCATGTCGTCCAGACGGGTGCCCATGCACGTGATGTCTAGAGAAATCCTTTTGTTCTCTTCCAGAATAGCCTTCAAAACCTCATACATGCAGCAAAGCATATTTTTATAATCTTCCATCACGTTCTTCATGTCCCAGACCCCTTTCAAAATTTCCTCCAACCTATCCTCCTCCATTTTAAATTTAAT
>LPNX011056526.1:183474-261154 GCA_001517045.1 Pseudotsuga menziesii
AGCAGGAAAAACAAGGATTAGGCTTTCACACTAAGAGAAAAAATTTCTTCTTGAGTAAAAACTTGTGAAAATATTTATGCAAACTGCATCTCTTTGGAGTTGTAATGTAGTGTGATGGTTCTTGTGTTCACTATTTTCCTGGTACTGTGCATGTGAACCTCTCCATCTTCTTCCAATACAATGACAGATAAGAGAATATAAATGTTGCTTTGTCTCTTCTTTCTGGAGGAAGAGTGACATGATCCAATTTGCTCTTCAGTGAGTAGAATTGTTGACGAGACCTTACCATCATGTATCATCTGTCTGGGATTTTGTAGCACCTCTCTTGAAGAAGTGATTTTGCTTGACATAGCACAAGGCTCTGTTTTTTAAACTAAAATCTTTTTCTCCTCACGTTAGATGATTCTCTAGTCATGTTCCCAGCTGCCTCAATAACCTTTTGAGCTCACTTAGGCCTAGAACTAGAGTAGGGACTGGATCCGATTGAACTTCATCTTCAATTCCATAAACTGATTTAACTTTGTCCTCTGCTTCGGATTCTGAACCTAAAACATTGATGGAAACATTATCATATGCAAAAGGTTTAGGTAGAATGGTTTTACCCTCCCTTTCAAATGGAAGTTGATATTGCACTGGATCTGAGTATGGCATAAAGTGTGAGAATGCATATGCCTTGGAGGTATGGTTTGCAACACCTTCCACTATAATCTTCCCAATTGAGATATATGAGATCTCCACTGAGTCAGTCCAAATGACAACTCGCTTTGGTGAGCCTGTATGAATCATATTATATATAGACACCAAATTTGTAGCTAAGGAGGGCACATAGAGGACATTCTTGAACACTCCATGCTCTAAATTGATTGAACCCTTTCCTTCAAGTTAGATTTGAGTGTCATCTCCCATGTGAATACTTGTACTATCAATAAGTTGTAATGAAGAGAATGATTCTTTGGATGCAACCATGTGATTGGAGGCTCCAAGAATAATGAGGAAGGCATGTGATTTTGAAAAACCAACCTTCAGTACATGGCATCTCTCATCATGATCTTCAGTCTTATCTCTAGAGTCAACCTTCCTTGCACCTTTAGGGAGGGAAATATTATGCTTCTCAAGTAGTTTTGACATCTGATCTATGGTCTTCTTCATACAATATTTATTTGTATGGTTTCCTTTCTCACAGTAGGAGCACTTGCTATTGTCAAACCTATGATGTTTTTTCTTCTTAGAGTCTAAGGCTTCATCTGTTGGATCAAACTCTTCCTTAGGTTTGAATCCACTATTCCTTTTTTCTTTACCTTTCTGCTTCCTCCTTGTTTGCGCATTCTTTGTCTCACCAGCAAAGAGAGATTGATTTGGAGAGGCTCTGAGGGCTCCCATATGTATCAACTTGTCTTGTTCATGCATTAGAGACTCAGTGAAGGCATCAAGGGATGGAATTCACCTATTAGGAGTAGTCAATCTCCCAGAGTGAAAGATAGATACAAACACTGAGAATTATGGGCCAAGTTTGCTCAAAATTGAGAGCACCAATTGCTCACCCTTCTTATCAATCTCACACTGCTTGCATTGCATGACCAACAATTTGAATTTTGAGAAAAAATGTTGTATAGTTATGAATTTGTTGACATGTAGTGCTATCATCTCATTCTCCAGAATATGGTCCCTAAGCTCGTCTTGCTTTCCAAACAACGATTCGAGCTTCTCCCATACTTCTTTTGGTGTTCTCAGTCCCTCAAAGTGAAAGAGTAACTCTTTAGAGATATGGATGCACATGAAGCCAAATGTTTCATCAAGCTTGTTCAAATACTTTGATTTTTCAAAATGTTGCTGGTGTTCGACCTCTCTACCCACGGTGACCCTGTACATACCCTTGTTGCGCAAGACAATCTACATATCATCCCTTCAATCAAGATAGTTGAAGCATGTGAGGATTCAGGGTGCCAAAGCTATTGAATTCTCCATCTTACAGCTTCAAGAAACAACTCATTCTTTATAAAATATTCAATTTACCTTCAAAAACACTTCAATTCGAATCAAACCAATTTAAACACTCTCCACTTCAACGTGTGCACTTTTTTTGGGTGCATCACACATGGCTAGACTTCTCTAGACAGAATCCAAAGGGAGTAAGGCAAGGATACAAGGATTTATGTGGAACACAATTGCTTTTGGTGCATTAATGGAAGTTTTCGAGCAGGGATGATTTTAAGGAACCATAATTATTTACAAGTGTATAAATGTTGGCGAATCTTACCAATTCTTAAAACACCAACTATAAAAAATTTGGTGATATTTTTCAAAAAATATTTTAATTTCCAAGGATTTTATATATTTGATATAATAATTTGGTGATTTTTAGAGTGAAAAAAGTTTACCCCATCAAAATTGGGCGAAACAGGGCTTCAAAAATTGCAAAATGGCGAATCTTTTTTCAAAGAAAACCCCCTAAAAATAGCCCATGGGCTAAATTTCGCCCCTAAAATTATCCCTGTTTTCAAGGTTTGAAGTTGGTCTGAATAACTGCTCTAATACCATTTAGATTTAATGAAGCATAGGATCTTCAAGCATGCATGAATTCAATGAGAAAAGAAGGTTGCAGAAGAGAGAGAATAATTTAGTAGAGACTTATCAATCACTCATGGCAAAATTGCACACACATGGAGACAAAATTGGAAGAATATCATTACATCCATTAATCAAAGAATAATATGTAATACAATGGTGTTACAAATAGGAGAATTCAAACGCCTTAGATAGGATTCGAATCTATCAACCCATATTGACTCTGGAGCTAACTCGGTGTGGGAAAATCACCACCAGAGATCACTAATGCAACTCAGCATCACTGAATCGGTTCACAACTAGTTAAATGGTTGAGTTAGGTGAGCAAAGGCGCCCTACTTTCCTCAAATCATGCAAAGTGGCACCAGGATGACTGAGAGTGATCTAATTAATGGGAATTAGAGCATAACTGAACATAATTGAACATTGATTAGGGTCAATTGTTGGAGACTGTTGGTGGCACTTAGAGTGGGTTCCTAAATTATAGGGATTGGTCCTCGTAGCTCCTAAACTCATGCAAACTGGCGCATTGAGTGGTAGGTGGCCTCTAGGTGAGTCCCCCATGGAACTAGTGAAGTGGCAATGACCTCCTAAGCTAGGAAAAGACAAATAGACTTTGATGGTCAAGGGAGGATTAGTTAATAATCCTAACACTCCACAGGCCGGGAATCAACAAAGAGCTTGTCCATGGCTTAAGTGCTTCTTGCACACAGGGGGTTTCAACAAGAAAACCAAGACCTATGCATGTTATCTACAGAAACAACCATCTGAGACTTGAGAACCATTTATTTCGATAACTCCCAAGCCATACGAGAGACACTCCATCCCAAATTATGGAAGGGGATCACAAAGAAAATTGCTAGAGGAAGAATTAGAAATGACACTATGTTGGCTATAGGGCAGACCTAGGCTTTATACCATTAACTTCGCACCAACAAAAGACCCATAGTGTTGGCCCTTTCGGCAACAACCTGCGAACAGGTTGCAGTCTCACCCGAAACAACTATGGGGTGCCGCAGAATCAGGTTTCTACAAGCAGAAGAGGGATATTACTGTACCTTTAGCTTCTATCAATTATAATCATAAAATGCAGAGCTTTAATAGTTACTTATTTAGCTTCACGGTTAGATAAACAAACAGTGCCTTGCTTAACCCTTTACTGGGAATTCCAACGAAGTTAGTATTTAGCAGTGATCTTACTTATCAGTTATATATTTATCAATGCATAAAAGAACATAAAAACAACACAACAAAAACCACAACACACGATATAACGTGGTTCACCCCCAGTTTAGGGGTTACGTCCACAGAACTGTGTTTTATTCAACTCTTTACAAAAACCACAGTTCTGATCTGCGCACTCAGCTGCAGATCCCTTCAAGTCCTCAAAGTCGTGCACACAGCTGCAGGCCTCTGTGCACACAGCTGCAGATTTCCTTAATCACCCAAAACCCTCTGCGCACACAGCTGCAGAGGTCGTCCACACACACAGCTGGGACTTAACCTTCTTACAAACAAGCCTTAGCTTCGCATCAATTCATCTTACATCAAAAGGCTAAACTGACTTCTTTACAAGAGTGCTTATTTATAGTGCACTTATTACAAAACCATGGGCTTAAACCATGGGTACCCTAAACCCTAAACCCTGGACTCTAACCATGGGTTTATTACAAAAAGAAGGTTTTTACTCAACTCCAACACCCCTAAGACTATTTTGATTCGTAACTCCGCTTACAACTTCCACAAAAACCGCGGAGTTACCAAAATTAGGGACCGTTAAGGTGCGCGCCCCAACAGGCCCCTAAGACTCGCCAGTGTCCCGTCCTGGGACACTCTGCTGTTTTTCAGGTGGGAGAATCTTGTTGGTGAAGACAGAAAATGGCTTGCTACAGCTGATTGCTACCACAGCCGCGACTTGCTTGATCCTTCATCCTTTCATCCTTAGTAGAATACATCCATCTCTTATGCTGTTGTCTGCCTCTGTCATATTTATGGTGGTCATGGGGGGCATTGGGCCTTCTATCAGCAACCCCATGCTTCTAACTGCCTCCCGTTCATGTCCTATCGAACATTTGACCATCCACAACTTTGGGTCCTTAACAGGCAGTTCCCCTGTGTTTGCATGCCACTAAAATTTTGCATAAGACAAACATCATGCCTCCATTCTTCGGGATCCTCCTGAGTCTTTCCTGAGGGGTTGTGACTTTCTTCGTTCCACTTAGAGCGAACTTCTGCCTTAAATTTATTTCTGGTTGATCGTATCTGCATTGGCTGCTTCGGCGCTAGAGATGCCTCCTTGCAAGGAGGATTGCTCATAAGGTTCTGCAGACCTCTCTCCCTGAACTCTCGTAACAATTCCTGGACTTCGCGATCATTCAACATGGTGCTAACTGTAAACTCAAAGAAGTGCACAATGCAGGAGTCGGAGGCCGGTGTAGCTTCTTATAGAGTCCCGCAACAAAATCTGTCATCATGGTGCATTAATGACGCCAAATCTGATGGAACGGCGGTAAATCCAGTCCACACAACGCTAGATTTTCCCAAAATCTCATCATGACAGGCAGTTCACGTGCCGACGTCGCCAAGTCGAGTTTGTCCCGTCAGTCATGTTTTAGGCTGCGACACACTTTTCTTCTTCGACACAACCACTAACTTTAGCTTCGCCTCAATGAGTACCCTCGACATAATATTTACCTTCGACCCATCCTGACCTATACGGCAACCAAACTTCAACCTTCAGACTTTGACAGTCTTCAACACTTCGTAGCTTTGAGAACAGCTTCATTATAGTCTAGTACCCAATTCCAACTGTTCTTGGTACTTAGACTATCCTTCTTGCCGTTACTCCTGATTAAGGGGTCCCGGTTTGTCCCTGTTCTTCTTTAACCTACTTCCATTCACCATGGAAGGTAAAATTTCTCCATTCAATTTAGCTAACTGGACTGCGCCACCATTAGTAACTCTCTGCAATGTGTATGGTCCTTTCCAATGTGTCTTGAACTTCCCCGGGAATTTCATGAATTTACTGTCATATAAAAGCACAAGATCACCATTCTGGAACTGCTTCTTCTTAATGTGTCTATCATGCCATGCTTTTTCTCTAGCTTTCTGTACTTGCTGCTGGAACCCTGCAATGAATCTGTCCTCTTCAAGTTCTAGTATCTTTGCCAGCCTTTCTTTCATCATATCTGGGTCATCCATCTCTGTAAAAGCAGATATTCTGAGGCTAGGGACAATGTACTCCATGGGCATGACTGCTTCTTGTCCATAAACCAACCTAAAAGGTGTATGGCCTGTCAACTTCTTGCAGGTGGTTCTATAAGCCCATAGTACTGATGAAATTCTAAGGTCCCAATCATTTCTGTTAGCATTACAAACCTTCGTCAGAGCGTGTTCAAGGATCTTGTTAAAGGCTTCGACAGTTCCATTTACTTGAGGATGATAGGCAGTACTCTTCTGATGATATACTTGAAATTCTTCAGTCAATACTTCAATAGTCTTATTTAATAAATGTGATCCTTGATCGCTCATAAGAATTCTAGGACACCCAAATCTTGAGAAGATGTTATCAAAGATAAACTTCACGGCTGTAGCAGCACTACAGGTCTTGACTGGTTGAGCTTCGGCCCAACGAGTAAGGTAGTCAGTTGCTGTAATAATGTATCTTACTCCGGATTTCTTCGCAGGGGGATTGATAGGTCCAACAAAATCAATAGCCCATTTATCAAAGGGTTGTAAAGTTACCTGCGAAACTAGAGGCATCTCATCCCTCTTGGATGGTTTGCCTGTCCTCTGACAAATGTCACAGCTGTGGCAATATTCTCTTGCATCCTTATGAATTGTGGGTCACCACAATCCGGCTGTCAGAATCTTCTATGCTGTAGCTTTTCCTGCGTAATGACCTCCTGCTACGCCAGAGTGTGACTCAACCAAAATTAATGGCTTTTCATGCTCGAGGACGCATCTGCGCAGTATTTCATCTGGACCCATCTTATATAGCTGTCCTGCTATTAAGTTAAAGTCGGTTGCTCTAACCACTAGCTGTTTCTTCTATTGCGTTGTCATTTCGGCGGGTGCAAAACCTGTAGACAAATACTGAACAATATCCTGGAAATAACCATCAACCATCTGGATGGCAAACAATTGGGCATCAGGAATACCTTCGTCCAAACTAATGGGCTCTTCTCCTGACTCGAGCCTCGACAAGTGGTCAAGACCTAGGTTCAGTCTTCCAAGTTTGACTATGATCTCAAAGTCATATTCCTGAAACAGAATCAACCATCTGCATATCCTTCCACCTAGCACAGGCTTGTTAACCAAATACTTCAAAGCAGAGTGATTAGTGAACATCTTAAAATGAGATCCTAACAGATAATGTCGAAACTTCTGTAATGCATAAACCATAGCTAAACCTTCTCGTTCTGTAGTAGTATAATTTTTTTCTGCTGTGGACAGTTTTCTACTTGCAAAAGAAATAGGGTGATCGATATTACCTTCACCTGATTGAGCCAATACTATTCCTAGAGCAATGGAGGATGCATCGACATGCACATGAAACTCCTTATTCCAATCAAGGAATACTGAGATAGGGGCAGTTACCATCTTTTCCTTCAAAATATCCAAGCTTGCTTGACACTCAGGTGTCCATTCAAACCTAATATCTTTCTTCAACTGCTTTTCCATAGGGACTGTTATCTGAGCATATCCTTTAATGAATTTCTTGTAATAACCAGTATGACCAAGCGTAGTGCGCAGTTGTTTAATAGACTTCGGAGGTGGCAGGTTCACAATAATGGCTATCTTCGCAGGATCCATCATCAATCCTTGCTTACATACAATGTGACCTAGCAGAATTCCAAAAGGGGCACATAAGATACACTTTTTCAAGTTCAAGGAAATCTGATGTTGTCTACATTTGTCCAGCATAAGTCTTAAACTAGCTATGTGGTCTTTTAATAACCCGAAGATAGTCCAATCATCAAAATAAACTTCTAAGAATTTATATATGAATTCCTTAAAAGTAGAGATGACTACTCTGGAAAACATGGCAGGAGCATTCTTCAATCCAAAGGGCATAACTGTATACTGGAAGGATCCCATTTCTATAGCGAAGGTTGTCTTATGTCGATCTTCTGGAGCAATTCTAATCTGATGGTAACCTAAAAATCCATCAGTAAAAGAGTACACTTCTTGACCTCCAACATTGTCTAAAACTTCATCTGTAAAGGGAGTGGGGAAAGGATCATGCAAACAGGCATCATTCAGCTTCCTCAGATCGACACAGATTCTGATTTCTCCCTTAGTCTTCTTTTCTTGCACGACCATAGGACTGACCCACTCGGACTCTTCAACAGGCTCAATGATTCCTGCAGCAAGCATCTTATCCAGCTCCATTCGGACTTTTTCCTTATACTTTGGGTTCAGCCTATAAGGGCGCTGTTTCACAGGCTTCGCATCAGGTTTCAAAGGGATCTTTATCACTCCTATATCACCAAGGATACCTTTCATCTCTGAGAACTTCGTCAGAAATAGATCCTGATAATCATGGAGAAGTTGGGTCACCTTGCTTACCATTTCGTCATCCCAATAATCTCCAATGGTAGCATACTTAGGGTTTTCTTCTGACCCAATGTTTACGGTCCGCATCTTCAGGGGTTGAGTCACTTCAGGTGCCTCAACTGCTAGTCCATGTACTTCGCAGTGTCCTTCTGACTCAGGAATGTTAATGTTGCGCGGATCGTCATCCTCATCAATTGCGAGGTTATAACATTCTACTGCATTGGCTTCTTGTGCCTTCCAATCAAGTTGGTATTCTGCTATTTCTTGATCATCAAATACTTTAGTATGGATCAACCTAACAGCTGCGTCCAAAGCAGGAGAAACCTCATTAATAGAAAATGTCAGCACAAAACTATCAACAAGACAATCCCAACTTACAGTACCGTGGCGAAGCTCGACCCCCGCATACCAGTTCTTTGCTATAGGTTCCAGGGTGTGCACAAACCTATGTACCCATTCTTCACGAGGTACATGCTTCCATGCCTAGTAGCATTGCTCCAAATGTCCCTGAGGACTAGTCTTACCATTAAACCAACTTCGCACCTCCTGAGGTTGGTCCCTGAATCTTAGGCAAAGGGACTTCTGGCACGCTTCCCAACTATGAATGTACTTTTTGTGACCATTCCACCATCTGGCTGTTGTGGCTCTGAATGTTGAATCCAGAGTCTCCATTTTCTGTGAGTCTGGTACCTGCTCTGAGAATTGCACAATAAACTCTTCTGGGTCTGTCGAACCATCAAAAATAGGTAAGGTTCTTGTTTGTGAACCAAGCCATCTGAGAGACTTGGTAATTCTGGCACATCGATGGCCATGTAGCTCATACAGTCTATTCTGCCAATTCTCTAGGCCATCATCTGAATCTGTCATGCAGGAGCTGTCACACTGCCAATCCATGATACCTTCGGCAGTAGGATCAACATAATCTTCTTCCTTCGTTGTGATATTGTAGATGTGGTCCAAAACATCATGGTCTTCATCTCTTACTGGTTCTGTGTATCTCTCTCCTTGAGAAGGATCCAATGGGACTATGACTCTCAGTCCTTTCCCTTCGAAAGTCATCTGTCTCTTCTTCAGGTTGATTACTGCATCATTATCTATTGCCCATTCAATGCCTAGAAGTGCTGGATAGGGGTTGTTGTCATCAATTATTTCAATTACCTCAAAGTCTGCTAAGGTACTGACTCCATCAATATCTACTGATACACTAGGGAGTCTTCCTAGGGGCACAATCTTCTGCTGATTGGCTAATCTCAACTGTATAGGGGACCATTCCAGAGTAGGTTTTCCCATTTGTTCCCATGTCTGCTTAGTTAAGACATTTACTTTTGATCCTAGGTCCAGGATGACATCAGTCATGTCATATTCTCCTATCTGAGCATTCAATCTCATTTCCCTACCAGTTCTTCTGACTCTATGAACAGTTTTTTCCTTACCAGAACTTCGTTGAGGTTTGTAAGAAGCAATAACTTTCTGCAACTCATTTAAAGCATTTTGATTTCTCAAGAGCTTCATACAACTCTGTAAAAAGGAGGACAATGTACTTACTTTATCTGTCGAAGCTTCTTGTGGCTGCGACTGCTGCTGAGGTTGTTGCGCAGGTACTACTGATGTGTTGGGGTCAACAAAGTCTCTCTTGGCTTCCATAAATGTCTCTTTTTCTCTTTCGACATCAAATGCAGGGATTTTTTCTAGGGCCTTTCGAACCCAAGCCTCAGTAGGCTGTTTCTCCTTGTTCTGCACTTTCGTCGTAGCTCCACTCCTGGTAACAACATTAATGGCTGGGACAGGTCGTTGCTCCACAGCAATCAGCTGAATATTCTGAGTAGGGGCACTATTTCTTTCTTGAATCTTCACTATCAGCTGCGGGCATTGCTCAATCACATGGTCGACAGCTCTGCAATATCGACATGTCGTAGTTGGGTTCCGATAGTCTCTAGCGAGATGTCCTGCCTGGTTACAGTTATAGCACACAACTTGGCCTCGACCTCTGCCAGCCATACCACCACGACCACGACCTCCAAAAGCTCCGCGACCTGATGTACTACTGCGGTAACCATATCCATCATTGCCTTGGCCATCATTTTGTACCCGATAAGCATCGTAAGTTCGTTCTCTCATGAGGTCAAAGCTGCGACACTCATCTTCGTTGTGTCCCACTGATTTACAGAACTTACAATAAGGGTTCTTAGGGACTTGCACATACCTCTGCAGAAGATAGCAGTATTCAGGTCGATGCTGGCCAGTTGTCCTACATATCTCACAATATAGAACACTAGGGTTGAACGGGTTTGGTGCACCAGAATTCAGGAAATTTCTTACCGCAGGACACTGTTCCTTGTCGTGACCCTCTATCCAACATCGTGTACACCAAACCTCTTCGCGACTAGCTTTCCCTTTTTTCATATCGCGAAGCTCCAGAGCCATCGTTGCCAACTGCACTTGTATTTGAGCGATACCAGAATTATCTTCGACAGGGGCTGTTTCAAGCTTCATAGCGATTTCCAAGGCCTCCTGCTGATCTGCAACCTTCTGTTGCATGAGTGGAGTCCTGATGTGCGGTAACAGAGCTGCGATGAACCGTTCCTTATGCTGCGCTGGTCCAATAGTGAAATTGACTTGATCTAGCAGAACTTTGAACCTCTGATCAAAGTCCCACACTGATTCTCCTTGCCTCTGCTGGATTTCCTTTAGTTCAGTGATACACTGCGACTCTGATTTAGGCTTCTTAAATTCCTTTATCATTGCTGCTTTTATATCAGCCAAGACATGGTTCTGAGTGCTGGAAAACTTCATAAACCAGGTCAGAGTGCGGTCTCTGAAAGAAGTAACCAGCTGCGCTCTTTTTGTATCTTGATCCGTAATGTTCTTAGCAGTCCACACTACTTCGCATAAAAACCAAAACTGTTCTGGATCCTCTGATCCAGTTCCTTTGAAAACAGGGAGCTTAATGTCATCATTCATATGGGCCATCGTGGGTCTAGGGGGGAGGGAGGGGGACCGGTAGTAGGCGGGGGGGAAACTTACTGGGGTAGACTAACCTACGACAAGAATACTCGAGCTAGGGCTACTTTCAGACTGCGACGGGTTCTCAGGAATAATAGGTCTTCGCTGCGGGGTTACCGGAGGGTTTCCAACAAAAGGGGTTTCTTTGGGCTTTGAGACTGCTGGATTTACGGGGTTAGACTCGGTATTCTGACCTAGGGTATAGGACTCAAAATTTCTCTTGTACCTTTTGCCACTTCGCAGCAAACCACTTTGCTCGTCGAAGGTACTTTCACTTGCAAACATAAGTTAGTAGTGCTAAATCTAACAGTCTGATTCAATGAGCAATATACCTTTTTCAGCCAATAGCATTTTAATTCTCAAACTAAATGAATTCAAGTACTTACCCCTTGGTCCTTTGAAGAACTGTCGTTCGGCTTCGCTGAAGGACGTACTTGTGTCAATGGCGAACTCCGTCACAAATGCTTCAAGGGTTCACGTTGTCCAGAAATCAACAGTGTGGGATATCTCGTTGTTCACCCTTTTCAGTATATTAATTCTTGCGGGGGTCTAATCAGGAAACTGACGTTCTTGGAAGTTCGTCCTTCTCTCTGTTAACCTGGATAACCACTGGTGCAACTCTATGTGGATACTACCAAAGAAAATTTCATACACATTAGAAAAAACATACCTTTGTAAAAAGTTGTTTGTACTACGACACGGATCTTTGTTCTCTTGTACAACAAAGTTCAGATAAGTCTCTTCAATCCAATCACCGATTTCTTTCACTGAGGGTCTCCAAAACATAGCCCTCGAGGTACGACGTAAATCCCTCTTGAGCAGATACTGAGTTCAACCGGCAACGAAACCAATTTGTTGGCTATAGGGCAGACCCGAGCTTTATACCATTAACTTCGCACCAACAAAATACCCACAGTGTTGGCCCTTTTGGCAACAACGTACAAATAGGTTACAGTCTCACCTGAAACAGCTATGGGGTGCCGCAGAATCAGGTTTCTGCAAGCAGAAGAGGGATATTACTGTACCTTTAGCTTCTAACAATTATAATCATAAAATGCAGAGCTTTAATAGTTACTTATTTATCTTCGCGGTTAGATAAACAAACAGTGCCTTGCTTAACCCTTTACCGGGAATTCCAGCGAAGTTAGTATTTAGCAGTGATCTTACTTATCAGTTATATATTTATTAATGCATAAAAGAACATAACAACAACACAACAGAAACCACAACACACGATATAACGTGGTTCACCCCTAGTTTAGGGGTTACGTCCACAGAACTGTGTTTTATTCAACTCTTTACAAAAACCATAGTTCTGATCTGCACACTCAGCTGTAGATCCCTTCAAGTCCTCAAAGCCACGCACACAGCTGCAGGCCTCTGCGCACACAGCTATAGATTTCCTTAATCACCCAAAACCCTCTGCGCACATAGCTGCAGAGGTCGTCCACGCACACAGCTGGGACTTAACCTTATTACAAACAAGCCTTAGCTTCGCATCAATTCATCTTACATCAAAAGCCTAAACTGACTTCTTTACAAGAGTGCTTATTTATAGTGCACTTATTACAAAACCATGGGCTTAAACCATGGGCACCCCGAACCCTAAACCCTGGACTTAAACCATGGGTTTATTACAAAAAGAAGGTTTTTACTCAACCCCGACACCCCTAAGAATGTTTTGAGTCGTAACTCCGCTTACAACTTCCACAAAAACCGCAGAGTTACCAAAATTAGGGACCGTTAAGGTGCGCGCCCCAACACACTATAGGAAACAAGCGGGTGAGTGCCTATTAATAATGCCCTTGATTGCTTCTATCATGAACCAACTATCCCATGCACCATAAATGCCACCACCAAATTGAAATTCAAGTTCCATTGCCATGTGGCCCAAATGAGTGCTATCAATGTGACCCTTAATGGGAGAAGGGGTCCTTTAAATTCATATTTGAAAAAAATTCACCCATTTCATTGTGGGTACGAGCAAATTTCCAATCAAAAGTTTCCCTTGGCCTAGGTTCACACCAAGGTTTTCTTGCTTATCCATTAGGAGTTGTTGTGTCACTTAGCGTGGAAAAATTGAATTTTGTTGAAGTCCTTGATGAAGGAAAGAATTATGTTTTGCACTTTCCCTATCGCCATCCTCTTTCCTTCCTAGATGCTTTGGATGAATTGAATGACAATCCAAGAGTCTCCAAAGACCTGAAAGTCAAGGATATTAAGATCTTGCATAAGAGATTCCCACTCAACTTAATTATTTGTCCTCCACTCCAATCCCTAAGCGAATGAAGCTACATACTCTCCACTAAGGTAAAAAAGACCACTCAGCACCTGCCACCCCAATGTTTCCTCCCCCCCATTGAGGAGGTCTATTTCCTAGATTTCTCGGAATATTGTTGCTTCTAAGCATTTTGTCAATGGTTGTTTGGGTACCTAAATATTTTTCTTTGTTTTCTTCTTCCTCCCATATTCCCTTAGATGATTTCCTTCTTTTGCTTCTAAGCATTTTGTCAATGGTTGTTTGGGTACCTAAATATTTTTCTTTGTTTTCTTCTTCCTCCCATATTCCCTTAGATTTTTTTTTTTTTTTTGCTTTCCTTCTTTTGTATCTTCCTTAGTTTCTTATTCTTCTGCTTGTTGCTGAGTTTTCCTTCTAGTTGGTTGGATTAGTTATGAAGGGGGTTTATCTTCTTTAAAATCATCCACAATGGAAGAGAAAGAAGGATTAGGGTTCAGGGATTGAAGGGGCTCTACGGCCCCTTGTGCGGGAGCCTCGTGTACTATTTCGTCAAGATGCAGGGCAACATATTTGTTGAGACTTGCTAAAAACGTAATACTTGGAGGAGGTGAACCTTAAACAATTACAACATAGGGTTAGGAAAGAGTGCAGGGAGAAGAGGGGGTCGGTTGAAAGGAGAGGAGGGGAATGGATGAAGGAGGTTGAGGAGGTTGGGAGGAAGCAATGGGAAAGGAAGGGGGGTGCAAGTCACTGCATTCTTCATGATGGAGAGTTTATTTTTCACCTTTTTCCATTGATCTTATTTTTCCTCAGTTATTGGAGCGACATTCTCATTTGACTTGCAATACTTCGTGAAATGCCCGTATTCATGACAAGTCTTGCACCTAAAGAACAATTGTTCATAGTCCAATTTCTGAAGGTGTTTCCAATTTTATAGCGAGAGAAGAACAACTTTTGACAATCCATTTTCAAGATTGACTTCTACAAAGATCTAGGCGCATGTGAACATTACATCCTTTGGTTCCAGTTTGTCTATATATTTTCCAATTTTGTCTGTTATATCTTTCAGAGATTCGACTCCCCACAAGTGAAGTGGGATATGCGAGAGGTACACCCACACCAGGACTGCCAACGGGATGCCTAACTCTGGATCAAAGTCTAGAGTCCATTGATTTATATACATTCTTTGATTTTCGTAGAAGTATGGCCCATTTCTAAAGACCATATCCCTGCCTTCATTGAGTTCGAAGTGGAATGCATAAAATCCTCTCCCATAAAAATAACGTGAACGCTTACCTTTGATCAAAACGACCTAGTTATTTTGAATCCATTTCATCATATTCCTTGGTGAGCGCTAGATGCCAATGAAATTCCCTATCAAGCCTTTCTCTGAGAATTCCATGGCCATGGCTTGAGACGAGGTGTATCAAGGTTCTACTTATGGAATTTCATCTAATTTTTTGACGAACTTTGAAGGAATTGGTCTTTTTGACAATATCAATGAAGAGATTAGGGTTTGAAAGACCACGCCATTAGGATTTGAGGGAGGAGATCGACCCCTTCCAGGGGCCAAGTCCATGGAAGCCACGATCAAAAGTGACAACTAGGGTTGAGGCAGTTCATAGTTGCGCAATTCACAGTTAAATTTAAAAAAATAAGAAAACCTAGTCAATAAGGCTCTTAAGGGCTAGCATGGGAGAATATATCCTCTTCTTTTCATTCTCCTCAGTTAATGCACAATATAAGCATTTACTTAATTGCCGCTGAATACACTCGATTATACTACCATCATGTTTAGAGCTCCCATAATGGTCTCAATCCTATTAATACACAACAATGCACTCACAAGGAAAATCTTCATGCTAGTAGTGTAGCATCTTTCTCTTTGATCCTTGGTTGTCATCTATAACAAGAAGTGTAACATAAGGCAATGTACCTCATTTTGTGCCATGAGGTGGAGCTAATGGATTATGGTTTTCGTACATCCCTTTATTGGTTTCTGACAACATGGATTTTTGGTTATTCAAACTACACATTGACACATTAGTGGTTAATGAATTTTGTGGCAACTCCTTTACAAGATTTGGATGGGTGGGCATATAGGGTTTTTTCTTTCTAGGTAACGTATGAATCATAATTGTTGTGTATGTGCTTGCAACATTGAATTAGATTATATGGGACTTTAGGGGTTTAGATCACTATTGACATTATGATTTTGGAAAAAACATTAAACATACATCACAATATGATATTAATATTTTTATTATTATCATCATATTATTTCAAAACATAATATATTTGTGAGTTGAGCATCGATCAAGTGCTCAAGACATCCGATTCTCCTAGTTTCTGCTTGGGTTCAAGTCATGGAGTTGACAACATGACACGATTTCTAATTGTAATTGCCCCACCTTGATTCCCTTGAGAATAGCAAGTGGGTGTGTTTCTATCAATGAAAATATAATAATTGATTTGGTTTATTTATTTATTTTTCATTTGGAAGACAATTACCCCTAAAATAAGAGGATGTATTTAAAAAATACACTGTATTTAGTTTTGCTTCAGTCCCTTTTCACACATTATGGATCACACAAATATCAACAAAACTTGCATAAAAAAGTCGAGCCATTCTATATAACTTGGCATCATACAATTGAGTTTCTCTTATAAACTACGTGGTTGGAACAATTTATTATGGCTATCCCCACACAATTCAAAACCCATAACCAAATATACATAACACCACCTACCCATGTCAAAATTTTCCACTAATTAAAAAAAAAAAAAAACTCAAAACCCTACACACCTTACATACTTCAAAAAGTTTGACCATTCCACATAACTTGGCACTATTTTATGGATTTCTTTGACATGATTTTCAACTACCTATCCTTAAATGATTTTCCCACTCCGCTAATGTGTTTTTCGATATAAAGGAAACTCCATTCATCCACATCTTCTCATTATTAAGGTCTTCCTTTCAAACATCGGGATTCGGGACAATTGCTAAGTATTCCATGTATCTAGCGGTAGCTCATAAGTCCTCTCGTTTTCCAATTTAAAAAGGAAAAAGAGCGTGGACAAACAATCTCAAACCCTAACCTAAACTCGGGTCTTATATTTTTCTGTTTCAAACCCTAACGTTAACTCGCTCTTATTTTTCTGTCCCAAACCCTAACCCCGACCTATTAATGCTCAAACAGCATTAGCTCGTTTCAGAAAATCATCAACGAGTTTGCGTGCGGCGGGGACTGGTCTTCCAAGCGGTGGGCGGATTGGAATATTATTTGGCTCTCTGCGGAAATTGGAAGTCGATTTCTTCTCGAGAGGTTTGGTTTTAGGGTTTTGTGTGTAGTAAACAGATAACGACTAGTTATATTTATCAATCTGTGCACAATTAAGCCGGTGCTTTGGATTGTTAATGCAAATGAGAATAGCACGGTTATGTGCACAGAGAGTAAGTACGGGTGATTGTCTGCTTGCTTTGACGGCCTGCGGGCTATGATATAGCCGGCCTGGATTACCCTCCATTAAATTTATTATATTATGTGTTATTATCATTGAAGGAAGCTTCATTATCTGGTCGCTGGATTTATCAATGTCTTGCCGACTCGTTCCCTTGAAGCTAAAGCAATGCTCGGGATTGATCATCCCTCCGCCTCTCGCTATTCATCTGCAATCAATTTTCGTTTGCATTTGAACGTTGAGGCGGTATATCATCGCAACCTTTATTTATATTTGCTGATTGTCTTTTAGGTATGTGTATTTTGCTTGATTGTTTTGGCACAGGCACTGCGTATTAGTACACTCGCTATACTGTGCTCCTTTTTTTCATCTTCTGTTAATCGGCAATGGATTCTTATTGATTGTAATCAGGAATCCTTATTGGACCATTAACGGCTAGAAATTCTGAATATGGCTTTCAACGATCGATATAGGTTAATCACTAAATCTTTATTTATTTTGCTGATTTAGACTTTTAGGTTGTTGGATTGAGCATTGCTGGTTCTCAGTGTGTTTGGTCACACACATGACGCGAATTGGTACAGTCGCTCTAATGTGTTATTTCATTCTTCGTTTTGCAAATTTACTGGTAATGAATTTCTATGAATGTAATCAGGAATCCTTAGTTAGCCATTGTGGCTAGAAATTCTGAATATGGTTTTCAATGGTGTGTGCAATTAAAATACTATCTAGGGATAGTGTGAAGCAAGGGCTCATGCAAGAATCAGGTATTTTCAGCTATATTTTAAGTTTAAGTGAAAGATGATGATTATAATTAAAGGTCGTAAAGTCGTGGTAATTATGCGAGGCACACCTATTTTTGATTCCAAGATACCAATATCATCCAAGTTTTTCCTTTAATCTGATATTCTCCTAGTGATGTACTGCTTCGAGAGTAGTTTTAACCTAACATTAACTCAAAGCATATATAGCCATTTTTAGTAAAATGCTTCTACTATAATACGTCATCAATTTTTTAAAAAGTCTCGATCCGTAGGTATTTTTGTTAAAATGCATGCTATAATACATTGTCTTTTTTCTTAAAAATCTTTATTAATGGCCTCCCGAAGTGCAGCGACGAAATCATGTAAGTACCAAGTTAATTAGTAAATTAGATAGTTTCATTTTACCAGTTCACCTTGTGAATAGATGGAGTACGGCTAAGGGCTCTGGGTTTGATGCTGTGAGTTAATAAACCTGATAGTTAGAAATAAGGCCAGTTGGCAAATATGCAGAGACATACTGGTGAGAGCACTGCTGTTACGAGTGTCTTTGTTTCCGGGAAGTAGATTTCCACCATCCTTTGGCTGCGATTTTCGAATTCCTTTATAATCTAGTGCTGCCTTGTTTGTTTTCTCCAGGTTGCTCTAGACAGTCCAAAACTTGTTAAACAGAGGAACATAGGGCACTTCAGAAAACAGACGGCATTAAATGTTGTGCAATATAATGTAAATGTTTTGTGCCTAAATAATAAAACTTGGAAAATATAATATATGAATAATGGAATACATGGTATTTGATTCAGAATCCTATTCCAACTTAGGATAGCTATTAAACAAGATCGATGGTTGGTAAAGATGAAGAGTTGCTCACATTGTTTATCCTTGGCACGCTTTTTTGATTGCTTCACATCCCCAACACCCAACTGTTGAGTTGCTGCACTGTTCCTTTTACCTTGACTAGCATGCTGGTTCCCTGGATATGCATTCTTTTGCCATTTAATTAAGTGTTCCATATCTAACTTATCGGAGCTTGTATGATTGCTTCAACATTTTACATAAATGGCTCTTCACATAACAGGTTTACATGAAAATTTAGGAGGCTAGATTCTTTTTTTTTTCCTTGGAATGAAAATGTACGGTGCTAGATCAATGTTAATCTTAGATCTATCAAACCTGGATTTATCAAGAGATGTACATTTTGAGGTCCATCAAACCTGGATTTATCAAATGAGGGAACATAATTCCAAAGGACATTTTCAGGAAGATAAAAATTTGAAAAAAAGAAATTTTAAATTTATTTAAACTGATCTCTTTTGATGTTAAAACTATATATATACAAATTTTTTTTTAACAAAAATGGTTTTTTTTTTTAATACAATTTTTTGAAAAAAACTATACATGACAGAAAGAGCCATTGTCAATAAGCCAATTACAGTCCAGACAGAAACTGCTGCAAGCCCCTCAGAGAATAATCGAAATCTTTCAAGGGATTAAGATGCTGCTGCAAGCCCTTCAAAGAGTAATCGAAATCTTTCAAGAGGTCAAGATATAGGATGAAAAGAACTGGGTTCTCCATTTAAGATATAGGATGCAAGAAGCCCTTAAAACAATAATCGAAATCTTTCAAGAGATTAAGATACTGCTGCAAGCCCTTCAAAGAATAATCGAAATCTTTCAAGGGATTAAGATATAGGATAAAAGAACCGGGTTCTCCATTTAGGCTTAAGATATCCTTGAGCCAAAAGACAGGCAATATTTGCCAAAGAATCTGACATTCCATATAATTCTCTTAGAACGTGGAAAAAGTCATTCGAATTCTCAGAATTAAATTCAGAGCTGAATTATTAAAAAGATCATCTGAACTTAGCATTCTGATCCAGAGTTAGAAATCCCCATAAACTTGAATAGTTTTAATACCAGCCTCCTCTGCCAACTGACATGCCTTTATTAGACTGTAACTCTCTGCTTGATTGTTGCTAACTGACATGCCTTGAGTAGATTGTAACTCTCAGCTTGATTGTTAGACATTTTACCAATCATTTTACTAAAGCCTCCAACTGAATCTTGTTTCATTCAGCTGATCAAACGAAATTATCAAACCCCCAGATCCAGCTAACCTGGAATTGCCCTTGGATGCTCCATCAAAAAATTACTAGCACAGGAAGAATTTGTCCACTGAAGTAGAAAATCTGACTTACTGTAGCGAATCCCCCAGGATGGGGGGCAGCTTGGTTTACAAGAGATCATTTTTCAGCTTGGTTTACAAGTGATCATTTTTTGAACGACTTGACTGACTAGAGACTTTCCAAGCCATGCCCAGCCTTCAAGTGGCAGACCTGACGAGGAAAATAAATTTTGACTGGCAGATCTGGCGAGGAAAAGAAATTTTGAGCCAATTTTGTGATGAGCGATTTTGGTTTTTGAAGCTACTTGGATAAAAGTAAACAACTTGCCATTGAATATCCATTCATTCTGTGAAAGCCACAGCGACCACCATGTGATTTTTGGGATTACCTGCCAAAACTTTTCCCACTTAATGTTTTTAGCCAAACTACTGAGATTCCGATCTTGCCTTCGATCATGCCAGGAGGAGAAGAGAGAAGACACAGAGTTGTGAGGAGATACCGAAACAGAAAGGCCCTGTAAAACCAACCCCCAAACATGTTGAGAAAATTTGCAATTGATGAAGATATGGTCAGACGTTTTCTCAGCAATATTGCATAAACAGCATCTAAAAGGCCCATTGAAACCACGCATTTGCAAATTTTATCTGGTCAAAACGCTTTTGTGCAGGAGCCAGGTAAAAAAATTTACTTTAGGGAGACAAGGAGAGGACCACACTGCCTTCTAGATTTGTTGAAGAAATTTGAGGAACAAGGGACAATTGGAGAGCAGAGAAACCAAGACCAGCTGTGTATTTTCCAGAACGACCCCACCCCCAAACATCTATGTGAGAGCAATTAACCGGAGCCATACTGGCTAAATGCATAAGTAACAATTTCTGCTGAGAAATTAAATGAACCCCCAAACATCTATGTGAGAGCAATTAACCGGAGCCATACTGGCTAAATTCATAAGTAACAATTTCTGCTGAGAAATTAAATGAACCGGTGTCTCAGGAAAGACCCAACCAGTCCAATTCCCATCAAACATCAGCCAACCTGAGGAACCCTTTATTAGAGAGCCAAGCCTTTATCTCAGACAAAGAATTAACTGAAGAGAGGAAGATTTCTTAAGATCTTATCCTCCCACAGTAAAGTCTTTTTCCCACTTCCTGGAATTCTATAAAGTTGAGACTGAATGTTATCGAAACATTTTCTACAAACATTCCAGAGTGCTGTTCCTGAGGGGGAATTGGCTATTTCAATATTTCTCAATGAGCTTCCCTTTAAATATTTCTTCCAAAAGATCTTGTAGACAGGATGTTGTTTATCTAGATACCACTGCGATATAAGCTTTCCTCCTAGAGCCATATTAGCCATCTTAGGATCTTGGATCTGCAAACCGTCCTCTAGAATGGGTCTTTTGAGGGTTTCCCAACTTAACTAAATGCATTTCTTTTGGTTATCTTTGGCCACCTTCCCAATCTCGAAGAAGTTTGGAGATTTGCGCTGAAATGGACTTGGGGGCAAGAAGCAAAGAAAGTTGGAAAATAGGGAGGGATGAGAGAACAAATTTTATCAAAATCAATTTGCTTGCCTTAGTTAACCAATGCCCACCCCATGAAACAATTTTAGATTTGATTTTGCCAATCACATCTATCGAAAGGGAAGGAGGAAGGGGTCCCAAAGTTAGGGGAAGCCCCAGATACTTGATTTTATTCCACTTTTCGAAGCTGGGAAAGCCCAAAAAACTGAGCTATTCTATGAAGAGACTGATGATCTATGTTCCATCCCATATACATCACTTTCACTTTTATTAATCAAAGCACCAGAGATTGAACAGAAATTTTGCAGAATAACATTGAAAGCGTGAGTAATTATGAGGGAAGCCCCTCCTAATAAGAGAGTCATCAGCAAAAAAGGCGTGATTTATGGGATCCACCCCACTAGCAATCTTTATACCGGGAAGTGTTCCAACAACCATTTCAGCAGAAAGTTTTCTGCTTAGCACTTCCACCATCAAGATATACAAATTTGCTGGCCTTTTGTTTATAAACTATGAAATTCAGGGCCTGTCAGTGCATGCTTTAGTCAAAGCAACGAAATCTGCACTAAAGCCAAAAGCACTCAAGACTTGATAGGGGAAGGAGAGCTTGACTTGATCAAAAGCATTTTTCATGTCTAACTTGATCAGCATGTTTTTCTCCTTTCTATGAAAACTGGAGCAAAGGGCCTCCGAAACTTGGATCATATTATCTAATAAGTGTCTTCCTTTGATGAACCCTCATTCAAGAGGAGAAATTAAAGCTCCTAGCAAATGTTTCAATCTATTGTCTAAGAAGCATTACAAAGGGATATGAGTCGGATTCTATCAAAAGAGGTAGGATTTACTTCCTTAGGAATCAAGGCTAGAAAGGTAGAGTTAGTGTTCTCTCCTACTTTGTCTTTTTTAAGGAAAGCTGAGATCATCCGAAGGAGGTCATATTTGATTATATTCCAACATAAACGGTAAAAATGCATGGAGAATCCATTCGACTTGGGGGCCTTATCTGGATCCATAGCCCAAATGACTTCAATGACACTCTTTTCTTAGAGAAGGGCTTCACAAGTCTTGCATTGTCTTCTTGATTGACCAGTGAAGGAATATTAGAGAAAAATTCAGAATTCAACATTACATCAGTATTACCATCATCCCGAAACAAAAGTTGGAAATGCTCATTTGCAGCTGATTGCAATTGTTCTTGACCATTTATTACCTCGCCCTTAGAAGAATAGACCTTTGATATATGGTTGCGAGAGAGTCTTGACTTGCATTGTCGATGAAAATAGGCAGAATTTTTATCCCCTGTTAGCAGCGAAAGGCTATATAGGATTTAAGCCTCAAATAAACTTCCTCTCGACGAAAGGAAAGGGACGCTGAAGATGATACAGCATGTTCAACAACTATTTGGGACTGAGAAATTACATTATTCTCCATATTCAGCTGAATATCAGCTAGAGCCTTAACTGACTCTACCCTAATTCTCGATGGGTTTTTGATGGGCATTTTAATCCATCTTTTCAATGCAACTTTGATAAGCTTCAATTTTTGCTCCCAAACAAAGCAAGGAGAGCCATCGATGAATTGTGACTAGACTTGGGAAATTAGTTCCCCAAAACCAACCCTTTCAGCCCAGAGAGGACTGAATCGAAGAGGTATAAGGCCGAGATTTTCTTCTCTTTCCAAAATAAGAGCAAGAACGTCGTCATCTAACAAGGATCTTTGGACTAAGAAACGGTCCAAACGAGCGGAAATTCGAGCCAATCCCACTCTATTATTTGTCCACATGAAACACCTTTTCTTGGGCTTAAGATCTAGAAGATCGTAAGCATGAATAAGGGAGTCAACCATTTCTTGAAATGGATCCTTACCAAGGTTTCCACCACGTTTCTCCTTGGGCTCCAGAACAATATTGAGGGCGCTTGCCACGACAATATTTCTGAGAGCATGATTTTCCAAGTAACTTGACAGTGTTTGCCAATAGAATTTTTTCTCCAGATGGTTTACTGGAACATAAAGATTGAATAGAGAGATAGTAATCTTACTCATCACGTGCTGTAATTCAGAAAAAAAATCCAATGTTGAGTTGAATATGAGGAAAGAAGGAGAAAATTATCCTTTGACCATAAAGTAGCGAGGCCATCAGAATTGCCTCGAGCGCTTATAGCCAACCCAACATTTTTTTTCCATTTCGCCCTGCTGATAGATAGAAGAGCTTCCTCTTCTATCTTAGTTTCTTGAAGCAAGAGGATGTCTGAAGGATTCATTTTGAGCAAATCTTTGACTGCTTCATCCTTCAAAGGGTTTCCCAAGCCCCTGCAATTCCAAGAATTGATCTGCTTTATTTACTCGAGGGGCAGGGAGTAGCTCCACCCTTTGGAGGCATGTTTCGCTTGTTTCTACCAAAGGACAACTCAACAGTGGGTTGGCTCCCATGCATCTTAAGCCTCTCAGCTTCTTCCTCTCTAATTTCCTTATGAGATTTCTTTCCAAAATTTTTAGTGAAATTGCTCATCATCTTCTAAGGAGCCAGAAGACTCAACTTTCTTCTTAAGCGCATCAGCATAAGAGGGAGAAATTGGAGGTCTTATGGGTGATAAATCCTGGGAACAAGCCTCTTCCCTGTGAGAATTAAGACAGGTTGGCTCCTCAATGATAACTTTTCCTTATTCAATAATTCCTACAGAATACTTAAATTCACCTTCTTCAATATTTACTACAGAATGCTGAATTTCACCTTCTTCAAGAATAAGTAAGGACTGTTCCTCAGTAGAGCTTTCCAACCTTCAGAGGTAATGTAGAATTCTTCACATCAGACTTGATTTCATTCCCAACATAGCCCTCTTTTTTATTTATCGGTTTAGAAGAACCTGATTTCTGAGCTTTCTTCCATAGGTTAGGCTTATCTGAAACTAAGGCTTTTTGAGTTTTTTTCTTACAATTGCGAGCAAAGTGTTCGTATTCATGGCAGAACTAGCTCTTGAAAGGGAGCTGTTCATAATCAAGTTCCTGAAAATAAGACCAATCAACAACATTAAGTTTGATTGTTTCAGGCAGCCCAATCTCAAGATCTACCTCTTATACAAATTCTAGCACAAGAATATTGGTCTTTCCTTTCTGCGCTGTCAATGTATTTTCCAAGCGTGTTCCCAATAGCTTTCAAGGATTCAAAATTCTAACAGTGAAGAGAGAGAAGGAGAAGTCTAACCTAAACATGAACAACAGAGGGAACATCCTGGGTGGGGTCAAAATTCGACGTCCATTTATTCAAATAAAGGCCCCTTGAGGACCCATAAAATAAGGGCCATTTCGGAATATAAGGTCTTTATCATCTATTGATTCAAAGACAAAAACGTAATAACCTCTTCCAACAAGGTGATTGTGGATGCCCTCTAAGACTAATGGTCTCCAGTTTCGTTGAACCCATCCTTCAACAGCCTTCGGGGATGGCCACAACCCAATGAATTACCCTATAAGTCCACGTTCAACTAGGTTCAAGGTAGGTCGGCAATGACGTTTTGTCGGAAGATCAACCGAAGGAATATCTGTCTTCTTCACAAAGGATTGCCCCATAGGACTTCCTTTTCTCTTCCCACATGAGGCAATGAGACGTTTAAAAGCGTCAATCTCAGGAGAAAAAGGAGGGGGGCTTCCTCTAGAGGCCATAACTGACCCACTTGGAGAAAACTGAAAATAAATGCAAACTCAAGGGAAACAGATTGGATCTGGTCCAGGAAGGAAAAGAATACAAACAAATGGACTTCTTGGAGAAAAGACACAAGGGCATTCACAAGTTCGAAAACCACAACGACATCCAAGCAGAACCAGAGATCAACACCAAAAAAGCCAAGAACAAGACTCCACGCCGCAGAAAGGATCCACGCACAAACAATAGCCAATTGCTTGAACATGAACCCAACCTGCAAGAGCAATCGAGGGACTTCTCAAGCCTCTTAAAACAGAGGAGCAAAGGTTTCCAACAATCAACTCCCCACAAGAGGAGGGCACTCAATGCAGAAGACACTGGCTCGCTGCCCCAAGCACCAACACAACGGTTTCAAGAACCAGAGAAATGTGACCATCGCAGCAGCACTTCACAAGAGCCAAAGCCTCCAAAAATTTGAGAGCTAAGAGCCGAAGAAACCAAAAAATCTTCTTGGAGCGAAAATTTGAACCATAGAGTATAATAATTATATATATACAATTTTCAACATCTGGCTTTAGTTAAAGAAAAGGAGTAAGTATAACCTCACACAATTTTGTTGTACATATTGAAAAGAGTAGAGCTCCAAATTTATTAGTTATCTTATATTTGAGTGGCGTCCATAGTTTTAGCATTTGGTCGGTTGTTTTAGGTTGATGTTTGCCTTTTTATGTGACACCTACTTACAGTTCATTAAGTTGTATGATAGGCATTGTGTTGTTCTTGTAGTCTGCAAATGGTGGCCCAGAGAACCTCTAAACCTGTGTAAAGTTCGCTGGTTGTTGGATGTCATTATAAATCTTGGCTTATTGTTGGATGTCATCATAAATCTTGCACAAAGTTGCACAGAGTTGGGGTTGTGGCAGGATCTCATTCACCTTGAAATATTTAGAGTGATGTAGGATCTCATTCACCTTGAAATATTTAGAGTGAGGTGGTAGTTGACAAGTAAGTGATGTGGTACCTTCAAATCTGTCAATTTTCTTCACATTCCATTGAAAACATATTGTAAGGAATATTACTGCAGATGTTGTTGGGATCGTCAGAAGTGGAAAAGCTTATTATCTATAAATTTGCTTTCTATTAGTGTAGCGCTAACAATGGAAGAGCTTAATAACTATAACTTTGTTGTTGACTAGAGTAGCAACGTGACCTTCTCCAATGAATATCCTCGTTGGACTAATGGGCTCCCTTGTAGGTCATCAAGACCCAACATTAAATCAACACATAGTAAATGAATAACAACAAATGATGCAGCGACAGAGAACTAATACATACTATAAGCTATAAGCCTAGAAAATGTAATATCATTAAGCACTATTATCGTGAAGAAGCGACATAGTCAAATGTATGTATAACCTAGTATTTTCTTTTTGTGTTACCAGAAACAAGAAACGGAAAATGAAATGAGAAATGGGAACGTTACACTGTTGTTGGGATCATCAGAAGTGGAAGAGTTTATTAACTATAAATTTGATGTCGACTAGTGTAGCGCATGCAGTGGAAGAGCTTATTGACTATAATTTTGTTCTTGACTAGTGTACCACCGTGACCTTTGCCAATGACTACCCTCGTAGTTCATCAGAACTCAACATTAGATCAACTAGTAAAAATGAATAACAACAAATGAAGCAGCAACAGAAAACTAATAATACATACTATAAGCTATAAACCTAGAAAATGTAATATCAGTAAGCAGCGTTACCGTGAAGAAACGACATAGTCAAATGTAATACTCTCGCAGGACTGGTAGGTTTCCTCGTAGTTCATCGGGACCCAACATTATATCAACGCATAGTAAATGAAAAACAACAAATGAAGCAACAACATAAAACTAATACATACTATAAGCTATAAACCTAGAAAATGTAATATCAGTACACAGTGTTACTTGCATTTTGTGTTACCATAAAATAGAAACGGAAAATGAAATGAGAAATGTAAATGGTATAAAACAGTTTAGAGGTTGTTTAACGACCCATATTCATAAAACTAGTTCTGATAAAAATTGTAGTACATCTAAATATTTTGTTCTATGACAATAAACGAATTCAAATAATTTTTAACATATCTGCTGTTGCTGCTGCAACCAATACAATTTTTTTTTCCATGTTTTAGGCCCTCCCTTTAATTTCTTAGCTTTTGGTTTTATTTAGACTTTTCTGCTTTATGAAAACTATCAATCATGACTTTGTTTCACCTTGAGTAAGATCAAGAAGTTTTGTTTTTTGCACTAAGGAAATCTTTTGACCCGATGTGTCGAAAAAATTTCCATGTTTTCGTCGACATAGTGGAGATTTTATGCTCTTCCTTTTGACGTTTTAAGCCGATTTAATGATGATATTTGTGACCCACTGTGTCAAAACATTTCTTGGATTTTCGTCGATATAGCGAAAAGCATTTTCCTTCTTGCTCGACGCTTTATCGTTGATTTCTACGGGGTTATGGACTTGATGCTTTGGAAAAGGTTTCGTCTTGTTGTCGACATAGCGGATAGCTTTTAGACTCACTTGATGGTTTTTTCAACTGTTTGTGCGATTTTCAAACCGATAAGTATCGACAGAGTCCTGCTTTTGTTGTTGATGTTGTTAGTGGGTCATTTCATCCAAAGACAACCATCAACGACGACTTTTTGTTCCTCTCGATGTTGGTGCTTTCGGGTCATTCGAGTTTTCTCATTGTTGAAGTCTGTTGATGAGTGTTAATTGGGCTCTTTTTGGGATCTGTTTTTGACAATGTCGTTTTCTTTCTGAAAATGACAGAAATATTTGCGATTTTGTTGTGTCCGAAGCTGTCGGATGATTGTGATGTTGTGGTTTTGCTTCAAGGAAGTTAACCAACAATTGCAACAGAGTAGTGGTTTGTGAGCCGCCGCAGTTGGAGGTTTTTCACTTAGCTCGTTGATGCGTTTTTGTCGATGGTTTTATTTAGGCGCCAAATGGCATTCTTTCACACTCGTGCAACGTAAAGACTTCACCGACCGCATTATGTGTTTTCCCTGTGCTTTTCTATACATAACATGTGGGATTCATTCCCGTTTCATGATGTTTTTGCAAGTGTTGAGATTTGTTGAGGTCAATAGAGCTTACGTGTTTTGAGCATTCGTTACGAGTTGGGGGAACTGCCATTTGGATCTTATGGAGTTTTGGGCATCACGCTTTCACCAACCATTGAACTATCTTTTCCAGGTAGGATACTATCCTGCCATGACTTGTTTAATTGGTTAGGTGGCATTTTCTTTGGATTTTTGCGTTTGATTTCATTGTTTAAAGTTAGGGTTGTTGCGTTCATCGTCAGGTTTAAAAACCCTCTCCTCAGCCTCTTGTTTTGTCTCTAGCAAGATTTTCGACCCATCTGTTTTTTTATTATTGACCTAGTTGACTCTAGCCGTGGTGTTATTTTCTACTTGCTCCCAGCCATTTTTTGCCTTTTCTGTTTAGACATGGCTTGCTCACATCCTCGGGTGCGTAATGATGGACGTAGGATGGCATGAGTTTTGGGCTACCATTCCTTACATGGTTATTATTTGTTTGTGGTGATAGGGGTTGCGAAGCCTTAAGCCATGAGGTCCTGGTGCCATCGGTTTGTAAATCTAGGTTTCTCGTCGAGAGGTGTTAGCCCTGGTAGCCGACATCGTGGCATTACCGTTTTCTTTGGTTTGTTGCTCTGCAAGCCTTTAAAGTTTTCATACATAGGGTTTGGAAAGCCGTTTTATCGACCCCTGACATAGGATGTTGGATGAACTCTCATCACGACATTTTGAACCTGCATGTAGACTAAGTGTAGTTACTTGGTTTGACCTTACATTAAACTAGGTTATGCCGTTTTGTTTTTTCAAGTTTGCCTTAGTTGGTTTGGATGGTATGCGAGGTTCTATGGTGTAAGGTCGTTTTCGAGGGGTAAAGATGATATTGTAAATGATATACAAGTTAAGCTTGTTTTATGAAGAAATGATTTGTCAACAACATAATAGCTTCTACAGTAGTTATCCAGTCTTCTCGTATATATATGAATGCATGTGGTTTCTAACAGTAGGATGTTGAGACATGTTTTGGTGTTTTTGCTACATGCTCAGTTTGCATTCGATACCATGCCTAAGAAAGGTAAGAAGAAAGCTAAGGTGTGACTGAAAAAGACTTCGACCTAGAAATTACGCCTTGAGTAGAAATAATATATAAGAACACTAAATCTGTCATCGGGGCCAAGCCTGAATTTAAGCAGGGGTAGATATATCATATGCCTAGGATCAGAAGGTTTCAGACGCAGGCTTAGAAGATTTACCCTTGTTTGGAAACATATTAAGATCAAGGATTACAAAAGCATCCACATGACTGGAGCTATTTTCTTGCTCCGAGGTGATTGGATGGGTTTTGTCTAAGGCTGATGCGAAAGGGATGATTATGTATAATGTTGAGGATAAAGGATTTGCCTCTTTTACCCCTGCATTCATAGCCAAAGATTACAATTTGCCAGTTTCAGAAGTCAGCATGACCAATGATTTGGCTAAATAGTTTGACTTGATTATATCAGATATGGAAAGATGATGACGATGGAGGGAAAGTCATCTAGACAAATGGCATCTGGGGAATAGGAGACTGTTAGTCTGCGCACCCCATATAGGCTGGTAGCCCTAATGCTTAACAGGATCTTCGGTAGAGTTGATGGGAAATTTTACAATATTGGGTGGAAACCATTGATGTACCATGTAACTATGGAAGGGACCGTGTTCAATTGGGCAGATATCATAGCCAATAGTTTGTCTTCCTGTATAACTGCAACACAGGAGGGATTGCTCCGACGGAAGTCTGAGTTTTACATGGGATCATTTTTTATTGATTGTATTCTCTGCCTACATCCATTTGAGAAGCTAAACTACAGTTGGAATGATGGAAAAGCGTCCATCTATGCAACATACCAAATTTTATGGGCTCACAAACATCACGGTTTTACAAGCTCATTTGTAAAGAGTTCTTAATGCCACTTTATCAGGTAATTTTCTTTGAAGAGTGTAAATGCCTGCTTGAGGGTGCTCGGGACGTTATGATGGAATATAGAGATTATTTCTTTTCAGAATAGGGAACCTACTTGAGGATGTATGGAGGAACTAAAACCCCTTCCCCGCTTTCCAAGTATGCCACTCATTATGTAGTACATAAAGAAGCAGTAAGACAACTCTTCTTAGATGGTTTTAGGAGTTATTTGTTTGATATGAAGAGGCTATTTTCTCGTTGATGCCATTCTAAATAAGTAGTTATAATTTTTCCAAGGTTAAAAGCGCAACATATTTTGTGAAAGATCTGGAAGTCTTCCATTTTGGTGAAAAAAGTTTGCACAGAAATGATGCTCAGGGTAAGGTGGCTACACATCGTGCACTTGTGAAAGTAAACTTCGAGTATTTTGATAATTTCGACAAAGAAGAAGAAGTACATCAAAATGCTTGTAGTATGACTGTGCTAAACAAGCGTTTCAAGAAGCAATTCACAATCATAGGAGGCAAATGCAGCAACAACAACAATACCTCCAAACATAAAAGACAAGAGGAAGAAGCTGCATAGAGGGAAAAAGAAGATACAACTCGAAGATTAGTAGAAGGCGCAAGAAAATTGTTGGAAGAAGAGGCACAGAGAGAAAAGGAAGAAGAAGAAGCTGCTAAGAAAAGGGAAGAAGACGCTACTAGAAAAAAATAACAGAAAGAAAGAACACAGAAGGAGTTAGCTGAGCGAGAAAAAGAAGCAGTAGTTAGGATAGCTGAGGAGCCGAGGAAGAAGGAGCAAGAAGAATAGGATAGGAAAAATCAAGAGTAAAATACTGCTCAAGGTAATCCAGAAAGTTTCCCTTCCATATTGGCGATATATTGACAGATCACCTCCCTATGGTTGAGTTAGGGTTGGTACCCTTCACTTCGTCGAAGCAACATGAAGTTGCAAGTTTGGATAATGTATTCTTTGACCCCAAGCGGAAAACCATCGTGTTGAGATCCGAGAAGACATTGAAAATGGGTAACCAGCCTGAGGTTACCACAGTTACTGAGAAAACTATTTTAAAAAATGTAGAGGAAGATTTAGAGCAGATGGTCTCAATTGGTGTTGCAACTGCACATGCAGATGCTTATAATGTTAGCAAGTTTAAAGGAGCAGTTCATCTATACAAAGACAAAATGGCACAAATGAAAGAGACCTTGAGGAAAGAGCAAGGAGTAGGCCGAGAGACAAAAAGGAAGTATGATGCCACCCTTTCAGATTTAGAGAGGTTCCAGGAGGCCTATCAAATCCTGGAAGCAGAAAGGGATGCCTTGGTATTGTCAAATACCATTATCAGTGGAGAAAAGAAAGAATTAGAAGGAAAATTTTTGGAGTTGAAAACACAAAGGGCCACAACTGATACTCAAGCAGAGGAGTTAAGAACTCGAGTTGCAGAACTGGAGGCACAAAACAGTTCTTTGGAGACTCTGTTGAAGGGAGCAATTGAGCGAAAAATGGATATCACATCACTCTGAGAGCACGCCCTCTTGCTCAAGAGGAAAATTTATCAAGTGCAGCTAATACTTGCAGAGGAAGTCTACAAGATTAAGCAAGATGAGACCAGATTACAAGAGATTTTGCTAATATCGAGAGACTTCAGAACAAGAACTCAAGGAATTGCAGAAGTTATCCAGGGTTGATTGACTTGGTTGGAGACCAATGAAGAACTTCCAGAAAATGTGCTTCAAAAGAGTATAGAAAATTTTCATATCGAGCATGAACTCATGGATTACAGCAGCAAGGTTGCTGCAAGATTGATAGCCACAATTGAGAAAACTTTGGATAAATGCATGGACTTTTACAAAAGGGTGCTCACCACGCATAACAGATACCAGACCTCTGCAACTAAGAGACTTCAGGAATTTCCAGGACAAGAAGAACCTTTGAAGTACCTTCATGATAGGATGCAAGAAGATGAGCTCAACATACAACAGATTAAAGGTCTCAATGGGAAAATAGTAAAAGGTTTAGTCGCGCAAGCCGCAGTCAACAATTGCTTGTTAGAGGACCAACCTAGAGTCACTCCACAGAAGATAGCATAAATAAGTTCGCAGCTGGCTGTGCATGAAGTGTCAGTCATAATATTAGAACCTATGAACTTCATGACCATAGCTGCAGATGCAACTATGTGAAAGCAATTCGTGGATGGTTTGTCTAGACCCACCTAGGCTGTTTTGTTTTATTCAACGTCGAGAATTTTAAGTAATATTTTGTATTGATTCCATTTTCTTAGTGAGCACACAAGATGACACATCTTTTTGTAATCAAAGAGTTAGGGAAGCCCAAAGGGCATGGATAACCAAAATTCATTTTGTAAATGTATAAGTAAAGGTAGATGATCACTTGCAGAGTTTTTTCTTGGCTCTAGAGCTTTTAGCGGTAGAGCATGAAGATGTAGCGTGTAGACTGTTTCCACACACTTTCAAAGCTAAAGCATCAACCTGATATTTTGGTTTACAAACAAATTCTATAACGAATTGGGATACTTTTGAAAGATTGTTTAAATGCAAGTTTGGTAGCCAAAGAACCATCGTCACTCTCATGAAAGAATTGCTTGCTCTAAGGATGGATAAAAAAGAGAAAGTGCAGAATTTTAGTCAGAGGTTTGCCACCCATTTAAATAGTTTCAGTGCTGCCATAAAACCTGCCGAGGAAACTTTAATGGAATATTATACTTCAGCACTTTCCCCAACATAGAAATGTTTGTTAAGAGGTTAGTAAAGCCTTCTTTGGTAGAAATTTATGAAGAAGCCAAAAAAGTAGAAGCTGAACTTGAAAGTACACACAAACACACTGTATAATAAGATGGAAGGGCTTTTAGCAGTAAGAAACCTTTGTTGTTGACCAGACCTAAAGATGAACATTCAAGTGAATTAGAAAATGTTGTTAAAATGGTACAAAAGTTATCCAACAAAATTGTTGATTTAGAAAAAGACAAAGAAGTTAATTCAGTCAGAAAACAGTTCAAATCATTCTTCAAGAAAAGAGATGAAAGTGGTCCATCCCATTCATCTACGCACAGTTCTTCTGTTTTGAATTTCACTGAATTTGGAATCGATAATTTTTGCATTTTTCACCAAGAACCCCATTCTGAGAAAAGTTGTCCACAATGGATAAATTCGATGACTCTGGTTATAAACCAAATTTTAGACACTCATATAAACAAGCCCGAGGTAAAAGAATAAAGGACAAACAGACCAGAGGAACCACCTGAAACAACAATGGTATTGTGGGACTGCGCACGTATGTTGGGGTTAGAAGATGAAGAATCTATTGAGGAAATACAACTTTCAACAATCAATGTCACAACAAGAAGTAAGGGACCAATAATGGATAAAAGTATATTACTGCCCAAGATTAGAAAGATTCATGAGAGTATGAAGAAAATCAACAGTAATACACAAACACCTCCCAAGTCAAATTTGGTCATCGCTACAGACAAAGTCACAGCAATACATAATTTGGTCATCCTTTGTTGATGTCCCGAGATGCAGAAATACAACATCTCTTCCTTGTTCAACTGCTCCTTCCGGTTTCCACCTTTCGCCTTCCTTATGAAGATTTCAAGGGGCAAAAACACCAAATCAGAGGTATTATGATCCTTTACTCAAGATTCTAGCCTTCCTAGACTAAGGGAAGAATGCATTGAACATACATGAAAAATATAGATGTAATTGTAGTAACATTCACAAGAAAACTTCTACTTAAATCATCTATAAGCATTCAACATAAACATAGCAATCATAAGCAAATACATTGCAGAAATAACATAACAGAGAATACTTATCTTGGATGATCAAGTTGTTCCGCAACTAGCTATGTCGCTGCAACGTTCAACCCAGCCATATTCCAATGTGTTCATTAATCTCTCAACACCATTTCCACCCCCGAGCTGGGCATGATTTCCATAAGGGATTATGGAACAAGAGACTCACACATAGCCAGAACATATCACACTCAAAGTCAAGCCAACACTAAGTTGGGTTTATCATACTGTCCAGCCAAGCCAACACCAAGTTGAGTTTATCAGGCTGCAGGCTGACAAGCCAAACAATTGCATTTAGGACCAACCAAGCTAACAAATGGGTTTCATAGGCTACACAACCAATCCATCTTTCACAACTGGGTTAACAGGATGTCCAACCAAGTATTACACACAAGGCCAAATGCGCAACAAGACACAACCAAGCCAACATATGGGTTTATCACGCTACAAGCCAAGCCATCCTTCAAATTGGGTTTATCAGGATGCTAAGGCAGTGGACAAGAAGAACTGCTATGCTAGTGAGCTCATCCACGGAGCTTAGGACACCTTCACAAGATCTATCTAGCATGGAATCCACGTTGCCTACACACCCAACACAAGGAAGTGTCCCATTCTTTGGTCGACAGTCCCTCGGGCTACCCCTTCCCTTCTAGTTCTCTTTAGGATGTGCAGAGAAGATTCACCGTCCACTCTTATCTTATTGTGAGGTTCCACACTAGGTTTATCAAGCACATTCTACGTCTCTTCCACTCCTAAGTCTTGTCTTTAGTTCAAACCCAAACCAGGGTGCACAACACAGTGGACCATAATGTCTACACAACAAAACATGATTCCACTCACTCTGTTACAGAGGAGACAATTGCACAACAACACTGGGGAAACCACAGATAACCACTCTTTCTCATAAAATCGGGTGAACTTGACTCTTCATTCGTTCAACAAAATAAGGGAGATCGCCAAACCTCCACGCGATTGAGGACGGTAAAACAACAAGTGAACAACCCAGAACGAAACACGGTCTTGCAAGCCGGATGAACGCACAATGTGCATGAGCATAATGGAAATGGGAGAATGAATGACTGAATGAGTCAAACACCCATGGGAAGAACAACCAAAACGTTCAAAGCGATCCCCAATACGACGAACTAGGCACACAATCCAGGGTTTTCTTGCTTCAGAAGCAAGGGCACAACTCCCCAGACTGCAGGGTTACACAGACTTTCTCAGACAAGTAATCAGATTGCCATACCTTGCTTTTCCCAAGGCATTAATTGCCTCAACCAACTTTTGGAAAAAATTGATGGTTGAGGACAGAGAAAAAAATGGTATCTAGGGGTACATGGGTTCTCCCATTGAAATATGGCCTCACCATAAGGCTCAGAGGTTGACTCACTCCCCACCCTATACCTTTGTGGAATCATGCCCCCATCTCTCTCACATTGCAATCCCATAGCTAGTTGTGGTATTATTATTAATTGCATAATTACATGATGTTCACAATGTATATACCGTGCTTGACTTAGCACCATAATCCATAGGAATCAACCTTGATCACCTATACACAAAACATCAATCGATGGCAGGGCCTTGGCCTTGAGCTCCTTTCCATGATTCCATACAACATTTACATCATGTATAATCAAAATACCATGGACTCAAAACCAGGGTATTACAATCTTCTCCCCCTTCAACAACACTGTCCTCAGTGCTCATCAAAATTGAACAAAAATGCTACATTGGCACTATCCTAGTGTTCCGCAAAATTGAACAAAAATGGATGTGCCAATCGCATGGCATCCTCCAGCTCCCAAGTAGCCTCTTCAGGACTGTAGTGTTCCCATTGCACCTTTACCCATCCTATGGCTCGATTTTGGAGCATTGTGACCTTCCTGTCGAGAATGCCCATTGGATCGGTTTGGAACTCTCTCTTTAGTTCCACTTGAATCACATCTCAATCAATCACATGGTTAGGATCATGTACATATTTATTAAGCAAAGAAACATGAAAACCATTATGAGCTCTAGTGTTCGCAGGAAATGTAAGTCTATATGCAACTGGCCCTATTCTTTCAAGCACTTCAAACGACCCATAATATCTAGGCGACAACTTGGCACAACTTCCAAGCTTTAAGGAACTCTTACTTTCCCTCACTCTGAGGTAAACATGATGCCCAACACAGAATTCTCTGTGCACTTTATGCTTATCAACATAGCTTTTCTATCTGTCATAGGGTACTTTCAGATTCTACCTGATATTTGCAACCTCCTGCTCCATTTCCTTGAGCAATTATGGACCAATCACAACCTTGTTTACTGGATTATCCCATGTCACAGGTGTCCTACACCTTTTGCCATACAAGGCTTCATATGGAATCATCCCCAAGGATGCTTACTGTCCATTGTTATAGGAAAATTATACCAAGTGTAAGTACTCTTGCCACCTGGTTGGTTTGTCCATCACATATATGCGAAGCATGTCTTCCAACATTTGATTCACTCTCTCTGTTTGACCATCGGTCTGAGGATGGTAGGTAGTGCTGAAGTTCAACTTGGTACCCAAATATGCAAACAAACCTTTCCAAAAATTGGAAGTGAACTTGGCATCCCTATCATAGATTATTGACTTAGGAAATCCATGCAATTTGAAAACCTCCTTCATGAACATTTTTGCAATGTCATCAGTCTTATGTGTGGACTTAATCGGTATAAAATGTGTTTCCTTTTTCAACTTGTCCACCACAACCATGATGGAATCATGTTGTCGCCAAGTCATTGGAAATCTTGTAATAAAATCCATGGAAATAACTTCCCATTTCCATTTTGGAACTGGAAAAGGCTGCAACGAATCTGCTGGGTGTTGATGCCCAACCTTTACCTGTTGACATTTCATGTACCTGGAAATATATTCAGCAATGTCCTTCTTCATTCCTGGCCAAAAATACTGTTTTTTGGCTATAGCAATCATCTTCTGATATCCCGCATGACCAGAATATGGGGTTTGATGGATCTCATCCATGACAATTCTCCTCAAATTTGCTACACTTGGAATATAAATTTTGTTTTTATAGGTAAGAATTCCATCTTCTTCCAATTTATATCCCTCATACTTCTTCTCAAGACTTTGCTGCTGCAATTTGTTCTTAACCTGTGCATACCACTCATCTTCAGCAGTATGATTAACAATCTGCTGTCTCAAATCTGATTGGAAAATACTAAGAGATGCCACATGCATTTGATGCACTTTTCTGTTGAGTGCATCAACCACTTTATTCTATTTTCCCTTAATGTGTTTAATCTCAAAATCAAACTCACAGTGGTTTGTCCTCAACTCGAATTTTCAGACCACAGTGGTTTGTCCTCAACAAATATTTCAGACCACAGTGGTTTGTCCTCAACTCGAATTTTCTGCCCATTAAGTAATGCCTCCACATCTTGAGAGTATGTACTATGGCTGCAAGTTCTAAATCATGAGTGGCATAGTTCTTCTCATGATCATTCAACTTTCTAGACTCATAACATACCACGTGGTTTTCTTGCATAAGGAATCCTCCAAGTCCTTGATCGCATACATCAGTACACACCACAAATTCCTTTCTGCAATTTTCAGAATGGGTGCACTTGTGAGAAGATTTTTTAGCTGCTGGAAGCTTTCCTCACATCTTGGTGACCATTCAAACTTCATCCCCTTCTTTTGCAAAGAAGTGATAGGATGTGCAACCTTGGAGAATCCTTCAATGAATCTCCTGTAGTATCCAGCAAGTCCCATAAAAGATCTTATCTCTGTCACATTCCTTGGAGTAGGCCAATTCATAATGGATTCAATCTTTTCAGGGTCCACAAATATTCCTTCTTGTGAGATGATGTGACTCAAATAATGAATTCTATCTTTATAGAAGTCACACTTGCTCAACTTTGCATACAATTTATGCTCATTGAGCACTTGCAATGGAAATCTTAGATGTTTTTCATGTTCTTCCTCATTCTTAGAATAAACAAGAATGTCATTAAGGAAAACAAGAACAAACTTGTCCAAATACCTGCTAAAGACACTATTCATAAGGCACATGAATGTAGCTTGTGTGTTTATGAGACCAAATGGTACCATTACAAACTCATAGTGTCCACACCTTGTTCTGAAGGATTTCTTATGAATATCTTCATCCTTGATTCTTATCTGATGGTAACCAGACCTCAAGTCAATCTTGGAAAACACCTTTGCTCCTCTCATTTAATCAAAGAGGTCATCAATTCTAGGAAAATGATACTTGTTCTTCACGGTGACTTTATTCAGTTATCTGTAATCAATACACAATCTGAGTGTACCATCTTTCTTATTTACAAATAGAACTGGTGCTCTCCAAGGGGACACACTCGACCTAATGTACTTCTTTTCCAACAACTCTTGCAACTGCATCTTCATCTCTAGCAATTCTGGTGTGCTCATCCTATAGGGTTACTTGGACACCAGTGTTTCTCTTGGCATAAGTTCTATGGTAAAATCGATGTACCTCTTTGGAGGAAGTCCTGGAATCTTTTCAGGAAAAAATCCCTGAATTCCTGCAAGACATGAAAGTTTTCCAACCTAGAAGTTTCATTCTCTGCTGCCTCCAACACATGGGTTGCATACACTCTGCGACCTTTCCTACATAACTTCTTCAGCTGCATGGCTGAAATTTGTCTGATCGTAATTACTTTAGGAATTCCTCTCACAGTTCTTGAGTTTCCTTCTTCATCTATGCACTCAAAAGTCTTGCTGTAATTGTCAAGCTTTACTCTGTGAGCTTCTAACCAATCCATCCCAATGAGGATATCATAGGAACCAAGTGGAAAAACATTCATATCTGCATAAGTGACCAACCCATCCATAACCAATGGACATTTCTTTACCACTTCGCTCACTTTTCTCTTGGTTCCAGTGGCTAGTTGGACTAACCATGACTTACTATGCTTTGATTTCTTAAAAGCACAAATCTCAACTACTCTATGAGTAATATAATTGTAAGTAGATCTAGGGTCAATCAAAATAGAAATAGATTGCTCAACAATCTTACTTGCAACTTCAGTCACAGTTGACTGATGATCTTCCTTACGGTTCTCCAACGCAGCATAAATTCTAGGAATGGCCCTTGCCACTTGACCCACAGTTTCTGCTTCTTGGATGTTCTGGATTTTCCTTGCATTCCCATCTTCAAGTGGGAAATTTCTGCGCATGTGGGGTCCTCCACATTACCAACATTGAAGGGGTTCTCTGTTTTGTTGTGGATCTCTTGGCTTTTCTCCCATCGCTCTGGTTGGCTGATTTACAGTGTGTGATGGTTTCTTTTGCTGATTCCTGAAGTAAGGAGGTTTGGAACCTTTCTTTCTCTGGTCAGAATTTTCATTCTTCTTTTCCTTCCACGCCTTATGATGATTAGGTTTTCCTTTGTTTTGGTCAAAACAATACTTACCCTTTCTGATAGCTTCTTCTAGAGTTCTAGGATCATCAAACTCAATTCTGTCTTTGTAAGATTGAGGTAATCCACTCAGAAAATGTTAGATCTTAACCTTCTCATCTTTGATGTACCTGACATACCTTAACATCTCCAAGAAATTATTTGCATATTATTCCATGGTCAACTATCCCAATCTCAGCTCATGGAATTCCTTAATCTTGTCATCATAGTACTTGTTAGAGAGGTATTTCTGCTTGAAATACTTTTTGAATTGTTTCCACCTGATCTTCCTTTCATTCAACTTCTTCACCTACCTGAGGTGCTCCCACCAAATGGATGCTCTTCTATTCATATTAAAGATGGTTAGTCTAGATTTCATGTTTCCAGAGTAGTCCTGGACTTGGAAATACTTCCTCATCTCAATAATCCAAGCTTCAACTTCTTGTCCAGTTTTTACTTCACCATTAAAGGTAGTAGGCTTAGCCTTCTTGAATTCATCACGTGAACGATCTCTGTAGCGTCTCTTCCTCTTGTTCTCGTGAGAAGAAGAGCTTGATCCCCCAGTGGATCCTTCAGAGTCAGATGACTCACTAGAAGATCTTTTCCTTCTTCTAGAACCACTCTTACTTCCTTCTGGCCTTGATGTCCCATGCCCAGAGTCCGTATTTATTTGGATATATGTCAAACTCTACAACATGGCTGCATTCAGCTGATGCTGCTCTTCCTGAGCTTTAATAAGGATTCTCATGGTGGTTGCAATATTTGAGGGAGTCTCTTGAAATATCCTCCCATTAGAATCCGTCTCATCATTTCCAACTCTGACATTTTCTTCCATAGCATCTTCCTCATGTTCATAGGGATTCGAAGCATCGAACCCATCGTAGGTTCTCATGGCCACATAAAAAATCAACTTCCAATTTGTACTATGACTCTACAAAATGTATTGTCACACACCATTGTCAGTTGCATGACAAAATCAGAATTAGAAAACCACATACTTACTATTCACCTGGCCCATCCAGGACCAATGCTGCAATCCACAGCTCTGATACCACAATGTAGTGTACTACAATGTTAGTATTAGAGGATGTTCTTATCTCTGTCAATTACTCATTCTGGCCCATTTAGGCCCAGTGCTGCAACCAACAACTCTAACACAACAATGTCACATCCTCATATCCCATAATGTGGATAATTTAAAATTTTTACTTCAAGAACCTCTGTTCTCTTCTCTAACATAGGGTATGGGCATTAACACTTAGTCAACCTTCATCATCGGGTTTACAATCCACTGTAATAGTCATTCCGCCCTTGACAGATCCCTTTTGCGAGCGAAAACACTTCTTCCACCTTGAACCTGTCCGTTCTGCCCCTCCGTTTCCACCTTTCCGACCTCGAAACTCGGGAGTCAGAAACTAAAAGTTCAACGACGAGACTTGTCAGCCCTTCGCCTTCCACCTTCCGCACTTCCGCGTTCTGCCCTCGGAACCCAAAAATCAGAACATAATGATCGACAGAGTCCTTCCATGGCTCTTCCACCTTCCGTACTTCCGCTTTCCGCCTTTCGACCTCGGAACTCAGAAATCAGAACATAATGTGCAACGGGTTCTCTTATCCACGGTTTCTCCTTCTGCCTTCAAAGTACGGAAGTCGACAACATAACGATCGGCGAAGTTCTTAAACCGCGGTTCCTCCTTCCACCCTTCAGTACAGATCTCAAGAATAAAAAAACTTAACCTTTCCTTAGAACTTTTCTGTACCTTTTCGCTTCTGCCCTCTGCCTCCCGCAAGAGGATCTCGGAGTGTAGAAATACAACATCTATGCCTTGTTCAGTTTCCCCCTCTGGTTTCCACCTTTCGCTTTCCTTAGGCGGATTCCAAGGGGTGGAAGCACCAAATCAGAGGTATTTAGACCCTTTACTCAAACTTCTAGCCTTCCTGGACTTAGTCAAGAATGCATTGAACATACAAGGCAAATATAGATGCAATTGTAGTAACATGCACAAGAAAACTTCTACTTAAATCATCCATAAGAATTCAGCATAAACATAACAATCATAAGCAAATACATTGTATAAATAATATAACCAAAAATACTTATCTTGGATGATCAAGCTGTTCCACAACTAGCTATGTCGCTACAACGTTCCACCCAACCATAAGCTAGTGTGTTCATTAATCTCTCAACAACACTGCCACCCCTGAGTTGGGCATGATTTCTACAAGGGACTAGGGAAAAAGAGATTCACACATAGCCAAAACATATCACACACACAATCAAGACAACACCAAGTTGGGTTTATCAAACTGTCCAGCCAAGCCAACACCAAGTTGGGTTTATCAGGATGGAGGCTTACAAGCCAAACAATTGCATTTAGGACCAGCCAAGCCAATAGATGGGTTTCACAGGCTACACAACCAAGCCATCTTTCATAGTTGGGTTAACAGGCTATCCAACCAAGGATTACACACAAGGCCAAATGGACAACAAGACACAACCAAGCCAACATATGGGTTTATTAGGATACCAACCAAGCCATCCTCCAAGTTGGGTTTATCAGGCTTCCAAGGCAGTGGACATGAAGAACTACTAAGATAGTGAGTTCATCCACGGAGCTAAGGACACCTTAACAAGATCTATCTGTCCTGGAATCCAAGTTTCCTACACACCCAACACAAGGAAGTGTCCCCTTCTCTGCTCGACAGTCCCTCGGGCTACCCCTTCCTTTCTAGTTCTCTTCAGGATGTGCAGAGTAGATTCACCAATCACTCTTACTTATTATGAGGCTTCACACTAGGTTTATCAAGCACATTCTACGTCTCTTCCACTCCTAGGTCTTGTATTTAGTTCAGACCCAAACCAGGGTGAACAACACAACAAACCACAATGTCTACATAGAAAAACATGATTCCACTCACTCTGTGACAGAGGAGACCATTGCACAACAACACTAGGGAAACCACAGATAACCACTCTTTCTCATAAAATCGGGTGAACTCCACTGCTCATTCGTTCAACAAAACAAGGGAGACTGCCGAACCTCCACACGACTGAGGATGGTAAAAGAACAGGTGAACAACCCAGAATGAAACACGGTTATGCAAGCGATATGAATGCACAATGCGCATGAGAAGAATGGAATGGGGAGAATGAACGATTGAATGAATTAAACACCCATGGGAAGAACAACCAAAACGTTCAATGCGACCCCCAAAACGATAGACTAGGAACGCAATCTAGGGTTTGCTTGCTTTAGAAGCAAGGACGCAACTCCCCAAACTGCAGGGCTACGTAGACTTGCTCATAAAAGAAATCGGATTGCCATACCTTGCTCTGCCCAAGGCATTAACTTCCTCAACCAACTTCTGGAAGAAATTGATGATTGAGGAAATTGGACAAAAAGGTAGCTAGGGGTACATGGATTTTCTCATTGACATTTGGCCTCACCCTAAGGCTCATAGGTTGACTCACTCTCCACCCTATCCCTTTGTGGAATCATGCCCCCATCTCTTTCACGTTGCAGTCCCATAGCTAGTTGTGGTATTATTATTAATTGCATAATTACATGATGTTCACAATATATATATTGTTTTTGACTTAACACCATAACCCATAGGCATCAACATTGATCACCTATACAAAAAATATCAATCGATGGCAGGGCCTTTGCCTTTAGCTCCTTGCCATGATTCCATACAACATTTACATCATGTACAATCAAAATACCATGGGGTCAAAACCGGGGTATTACAGGGTTTACTCACAGGATGAGTCTGCCGTTGGATGGATTGAGGGAATCAGATCAATGGTGGAAGTGGTTTTCACAACCTCAACATGCACAACTAAATTAAGTTTTCGGATTTGCAAAATCTTATACACCCCGCATGTTTCGACGACTAAGATTTGATGAGGTTGGAGATCAACGATGAAAGTGTATTTCGCAACCTCAACATGCACGAGTAAATTAAGTTTTTGGATTTGCAAAATCTTGTACACCCCGCATGTTTCGATGACCGAGATTTGATGAGGTTGGAGATCAATGGCGAAAGTGGATTTCGCAACCTCAACATGCATGAATAAATTAAGTTTTCGGATTTGTGAAATCTTGTACACCTCGCATGTTTTGATGGTTGAGATTTGATGATGTTGTGGATCAACGACGGGAGTGTATTCCACAATATCAACATGCACGAATAAATGAAATTTCCGGATTTGCAGAATCTAGTAGGCCCAACAAAGATGAATGGTGAAGATCAATTGAGGTTTTATATCTACGGTGAAGGTTCATTTCGCAATGTCAACAAGTGCAAATAAATGAGCTTTCTAGATCTGCAGAATCCGGTAGGCTAACGAAGATGAACGATGAATATCAAAAAAGGATTTAGATCTACGGTGGAGGTTCATTTCGCAATACGAACCTTCTAGATTTGCGAAATCAGGTAGGTCCAATGAGGATGAGCGGTGGATATTTGAGCCGCAAGATCGATGGTTGAGATTGACCCCGCAAGAATCAACGGTGCAGAAGAAGTCATGTGGAAAACGAATGGGTAAAGGTATTGTATTTCAGGACTTCCGCTACCCGAGTTCGGAAGTGAGAAGTTAGAAAGCGGAAAGAGCCGAAAATCCTAATGTAGGTGTTTGTTTTTTATTTTTGCAGTTCACGGTGGAAGGTGGAAGGGCGGAATGCAGAAATGTGGATAATCGATTTCGTCGCATGTTAAGTTTTCGATTTCCGCAGTCCGCAGTGGAAGGTGGAAGGGCGGAATGTGGAAGGAAAAAATGGGGATAAATGATTCCAACGCTTGTTAAGTTTTCGATTTTCGCAGTCTGCAGCGGAAGGATGAAAGGCGGAATACGAAAGGCGGAAATGTGGATAAATGTTCTCATCGCATGTTAAGTTTCTGATTCTTGCAGTCCGCAGTGGAAGGCAGAAAGGTAGAATGCAAAAGGCGGAAGTGGGGATGAATGATTTCGTCGGATGTTAGGTTTTCGATTCCCCAAGTCCACAACGGAAGGCAGAAGGACGAAATGCAAAAAACGAAAGTAAAAAAAGTTAGTTTCAGTGTGGAAATGACTTTTCTGGTTGTAGAAGTGGATTTAATTGCGAAAGGATGAAATTCCTTACGAAAATTAATGTTGGTTATTTTTTCAAAGCTTAATAATGAATGTTTATGAGTGTTATAGCCAAAATTCATATGAAAGGAATTATACTTGATTTTTTTTTTTTATATATGCATTTTTCACAGGTTATTTGGGTATTTACATATGGTATCAGAGCCACAGGTTTCAACCTTGTCGCATTTTGGGGAACATCTACTTCCGTTGCACTATGGAAAAACTTTTTCTAACTTTAACATTTATGTTTGGAATGTTTGGTGTCCAAACATGAATTGTTCTATAACAGGGTAGAACGATGGCTAAACAAAATGAACATGAGTACCTTCTTGAAGAGGGTACACCAATACCTCACCCATCGCAGCCAGAACCAGAACGTTCTGAAGCTAGCTAGGCACTTGAAACCATGAAGAATTTGATAGTGGAAATGCAGAGCTTCAAAGCAGAAAATGAACAGCTAGAAAGGGATCAAGAAAAACAACAGGAGCTCAATGAGATATTATTGAAAAGCTTGCAGGAATGGAACAACGGGGAAAAATCACCAACAGAAGTAGGGAGGGACTCGAAAGTAGGGGACAGTGCCGAAAGAAAAGACAGTTCCTCCCAGGAAACTCAAAAACTCGGGAATCAAGGCCGGACATCCGAGAAGAGAAAAGTAAGTCACCTGGAAGGAGAATTCAAGAAAATTAAACCCATCAGTTTTGATGGGGAATCAAGGGCTGGGGAAGAAGTAGAAGTTTGGTTGTTGGATATTAAAAAGTACTTTCAGATATACAACTACTCCAACAACATGAAGGTAATAATGGAAGCTTACAACTTGAAAGGAAAGACCATTATTTGGTGGCATGGCCTAAATATCTCCCATGGATTAAAAGAAAAGAACATAGAATGGTCAGAGTTTAAGAAACTCTTCAAGAAGCAGTATTTATCAGAAATCTATTATGAAAGGAATACCAAGGAATTCTATGAACTAAAACATGGTCAAATGACCATGGAGGACCTCATCAATAAATTTCTAGAGCTGCTACATTTTGTGTCGTACATTAAATAAGAAAAGGTAAAAGTCCATCGATTCTTAAGTTGCTTGCCAGAGTCCTACAAAGATCGGATTGAATTTGATAACCCCAAGACTATGAATGAAGTGTTAAGAAAAGAAAGACTATGCTTTGAGCAATATAATCAAAGGAATGACCCCTCCAAAGCCCTTAAGGATAAGAAGCAATAAAAGTTCAACCAACGTAAGAAGGGCTTCCAACCACCACCCTTCAAGAACATGCTAAGGATTCTTCAAGGAAATTCCTACAACAGAGATGGATAGTTTCAACGTAAGGACAATAAAATTGTGCACCTTGGACCTAAAGGGGATGCTAGAACCCCTAAGGAACCTCTGAAGTGTTGGGAACGTGAAGGCCCCCACTTACGAATGAACTTCCCCCTCCTCGGTGAACCAACAAGATTGTACACAACTTGCAAGAAGCTTCCACTGTGGGAGAAATTGGCAAAAGTTTCCACCAGATTAATGCAGCTCTTGAAGATTGATAGGAAGATCATCAATATGCAATCGTGGAGATTGAAGGTACTATTTCTAACTGAAATCTCTCTATATTAATTGATCCAGGAGCTACTTTAAGTTACGTCAGTCCTTAAATGATGGATAATTGTCATCTCACCAAGGTATGGAATGCAAGGCCCTGGTCAGTTCAATTGGCCACTGGAGCAAAAAGGAAGGTAATAGAGTTTGTTGCTAATTGTGAAATTTCAATACAGGATCATGTAATTAGGATCAATTTGAATGTTTTTCCTCTAGGGTCATATGATATGATTATTGGCATGGACTGGTTAGAAAAATATAAAGTAGTACTAAATTGCTTTGATGAAACCTTTACGTATGTAGCTGAAGATAAAATTGTTAGGATGGTAAATGGTTTTAGTAAGCCCATTTCTTTAAGGCAGATATCTTCCTTGTAATTGAGGAAGTGTTTAAGGAAGGGCTGTAAGCTCTATGCGGTAAAGATTGCTAACTTAATCCTTAATGAAAACCCAACATCTACAAGGGACCACCCAGTTTTAAGTGAATTCATGGATGTGTTCACAGAGGAGATACCTGGACTGCCCCCTCCACGAGAAATAGATTTCTCCATTGAAATTATACCTGGGTATGCTCCAGCATCAAAAGTATCTTATTAAATGAGTATCCATGAGTTAATAGAATTAAAAATCCAGTTACAAGAACTACTGGATAATGGTTATATCAGGCGTAGTGTATCACCTTGGGGAATCCCAGTTTTATTTGTCAAAAAAAAGGATGGGACTTTAAGACTGTGCATAGACTATAAATAATTAAATAAAGTGACCACCAAAAACAAGTATCCTCTGCCTCAGATTAATGATTTGTTCGATAAAGTAGGGGGGAGAAAAAGTCTTCTCCAAGTTGGATTTGAGGTCTGGTTACCACTGGATAAGGATTAAGGAAGAAGATGCTAACAAAATTTTTTTTAGGACCTGTTGTGGGCATTACGAATTCGTAGTAATTCCTTTCGGCTTGACCAATGCCCTTGCTACATTCATGTGCCCGATGAATAACATATTTAACAAGTATTTGGATAAGTTCGTGTTAATTTTCATCAACGATATCCTGATCTGCTCAAGGACGAAAGAAGAACATTAACAACACTTGAAAATCGTACTACGGACCCTAAGAGACCACCAACTGACGCTAAGTTCGAGAATTGTGAATTTTTCAAGAAATAAATTCAGTACTTAGGACATGTCATCTCAAAAAAAGGGATTGCAGTGGATCCACAAAAGATAAAAGCAATTCTGGAATGGCCTATGCCTAAGGATGTCGTGGACATTTGATCTTTCATGGGACTCATCGGGTACTATTGGAGGTTCATCCAAGGGTTCTCAAAGATAGCCTATCCTATTACTTCCTTACAAAGGAAGGGAGTAAAGTTTGTATTGTCTGTGAAATGTCAGGAGAGATTTGAAAATCTAAAAAGGCTGTTAACCATGGCCCCGATCTTGATGGTGACTGACCCTATAAAGACTACATAGTATGTATTGATGTTAGCAAGGAGGGATTGGGGGGAGCACTATCTTAAGAAATGCATGTGGTATGTTACAAATCTTTCAAGTTGAAGGATCATGAACAAAATTATGTAGTGCATGATCTAGAATTGGCAGCAGTAGTGCACACCTTAAGGATGTGGTGTCATTACCTGTTAGGGAAAAAGTTCCTTTTACTGACAGATAACACCTGCATAAAGAATCTGTTTACTCAGCCTTGACTCAATGCTAGACAATCTCGATGGATGGAATTCTTAAGTGAATATGAATTTGAAGTGAAGCACATCAAAGATAAGGAAAATAAAGTGGTTGATGCACTTAGCCGAAGAACTCATGAAGTGTATGAGATCACCGTGAGTCAACCAGAAGGCGATCTATTGAGCAGAATAAAAATAGCTAGCATCCATAATGCTGGATATGGAAATCTACTAAATAAATTGCTGAAAGACTAGGTAAAAATGAATGGGACAGAATTCAAAGTAGACCAGAAATGATTAATTTGGTATAAAAGCAGAATATACATGCCTAAAGTTGCATATTTGAAATTGTTTGTTCTAAATGAATTGCATAGACCTCCTTATGCAGGGCACCCTGGTTACCAAAAGATGATAAAAACCCTTAGGAAGCAATTCTTTTGGCCAAAATTGAAGGCATATTTACTTGAGTAGCTATCTAAATGTTTGGAATGTCAACAAGTGAAGGCTGAGCATCAACATCCAACAGGTTTGTTACAACCCTTACCAATTTTTGAATGGAAATGGGAGGTAACATCTCTGCATTTTATCGCAAGTTTTCCATTAATTAAAAACCAACATGATTCAATTATGGTTGTAGTTGATAAATTAAGCAAGTTTGCTCATTTTATCCTATGAAATCGACTTATAAGGCTGTCAATGTTGCAGACATATTCATGAAGGAAATATTTCGACTTCATGTAGTGCTAAAGATGGTAATTTCTTACCGAGATGTCAAGTTTACATCAAACTTTTGGAAGTCATTGTTTGCAGGATTGGAAACCAGGATAAACTTCAGCACTAGCTATCACCTTGAAATAGATGGACAAACAGAACGAACAAACCAAGTCATTGAGTACATGTTGAGAATGTATGTCATGGAAATATCCACTAAGTGGGAAGACTATCTACATCTGGCAGAGTTTGCATACAATAATGGCTACCTCTGCTAAGATGAGCCCATTTGAAATCTTGTATGGAAGGAAGTGTACTACCCTTGTTAGTTGGGATAGCCCTATGGATCGTTTGATGGTAGGACCTGAAATGTTGCAAGCCATGGAACAAACTGTTCGGGAGGTACATAAGAACTTGAAGGTGGCGTAGGATCGCCAAAAGAGTTATGCTGACTTGAAAAGACAACATAAATATTTTTCGGTCGGAGACCATGTTTACCTTCGAGTCAAGCCCAAAAAGAGCTCCCTAAAACTGGGAAGCTTCACCAAATTAACACTAGGGTTCTGTGGCATCTTCCAAGTATTGGAAAGGATTGGACCCGTGGCATACAATCTTGCTCTTCCAGCACACTTAAGAATTCATAATGTTTTTCATATTTCATTACTGAAGAAATATGTATATGATTCCACTCACATCATTGATTGAAATGTGGTACAGGTGGAACCAGAGGGCAAATTCCAGGCGGAACCTGTGCACATTTTAGACATGAAAGAAACTGTGCTTCGGAACCGAGTGGTCGCTCGAGTTAAGGTGCAATGGAAGCACTTTAGCTCAGAGGAGGCGACTTGGGAATTAGAAGATGCCCTGCGAAATAAGTACCTAGGTCTGTTTCCAGAAATTATGGAATATGACTGAGAACACTGTGGACAATGTTACAATAAGGAGGAAAGGATCTAATATTCCCCAAGCGATAAAATTTATTTGTAATTATTTTTTGAAAGACTATTTTATTTTTGAATGTGATTAGTGTACCTAGAATATTCCAATCGGTCCTTGGAGGACAAATGTAACTGAAACGATGCTTGTAATAAAAATCTGAATGATAGGGACAACCATGTTGAATGAGGAAACTGTGCATGCAAGAGCGGGGGACGTGAAGGGCCACTCTCACGGAGGTTACACCAGGCGTGGGAATGCCAGTATGGCGCTAGAACCACCTTGGGGAATCAAAGATGTAGTGGAGCAGAAATTCCTATGGGGGAATTGGTCGTTAGATGCAAAAAGACCTAGTAAAAACAAAAAACTATAAATAAGGAAGCATATGATAGGAGGGGGACGTTGCTGAGTATGCCAGAACAAGGAATACTTGTTACGTGAGCACTCTGTGTTAGGAAATTAATTTTTCATTGGAGAACTGGGCTGAGTTTGACTGTCACTAGTCTCGGCATGCATACTTTAGCTCGGGGGTGATTGAGGATGGAGAGATCTTTGCCTAATCTACGGTTGGGTGGAACGTGGCTATTCCCTTTTCATTGCTACTCTTTTACAAACCGGTCTCTTTATTGAGGTTTTGTTCCTGCCGTTCTTCTGAACTCAAGGTATGTTGTTCCGTGTATATTTGTGTTTCAAATTCACTGATGGAAATGATGCTTACGAACTATTATTTACACACTCGGTTTTAGATGATTGTGCCTTGTATTGAGGAAAATGGAAACTCAATTGGTATAATAGTTTCTGTAAAGAGTCACCAGCATATTGCGTGTTTTCCTCTGATTGATGAGCTTAGGGCGTGTCTGTAGAGGTATGAATGTATGCTTCAATGTTGCAGAAATGATAAGAATGCCCTTAGTTTTGTTGATGAAAAGTATGGCTGATGATTGGTATAGGCTCATATGATTAGGAATGCATTGGTTCTATAATTTATTAATGGTATGGAATGCACCTACTCTGTTTTTTGTTAATCCATCGGAACTCATAGGTTGACCAATTCTTGGAAAAGGATAATCCCGCTCTGTCTGAATGATTGTGAATTATTTTGGACGTTATTGGGTTTTCTAACGGTGTCATAACCTTATGTAAAGAGTTACTTGCATGATGCATATTTTTCCTTGGTTTAAACACCCAGGGTATTTGTTCCCTATGAGGAGGCTTGAGCCTTGTTCTGGATGGAACCATCCCAGGCTTAATGAAGTTCATGGATAATACTTATAGTTTTAGAATGAGATTCGTTGCACTTGCACCTACACCTTTTCTCTGTAAAAGTTCAGGCCCGTGAAGGGAAGAATAAGGAAAGGAGAGTTGAGATGAATGAAGGGGAGGATCAAAGGCTGTAGGCGATTGTGCCAAGGAAAGAAGCTCAGACTTACTTTTTCCTTGGTAATGGAGGAAGGGTTAACTCACAGGAAGAGTCTGTCATCGGATGGATTGAGGGAATTAGATCAATGGTGGAAGTGGATTTCGCAACCTCAACATGCACGAGTAAATTAAGTTTTCGGATTTGCGAAATCTTGTACACCTCGCATGTTTCGACGACCGAGATTTGATGAGGTTGGAGATCAAGGACGGAAGTGGATTTCACAACCTCAACATGCACGAGTAAATTAAGTTTTCGGATTTGAGAAATCTTGTACACCCCGCATGTTTCGACGGATGAGATTTGATGAGGTTGGAGATCAACGACAGAAGTGGATTTCACAACCTCAACATGCACGGATAAATTAAGTTTTTGGATTTGCGAAATCTTGTACACCCCGCATGATTCGATGACTGATATTTGATGATGTTGGGGATCAATGAAGGGAGTGGATTCCGCAAACTCAACATGAATGAATGAAAGAAATTTCTGGATTTGATGAATCCGGTAGGCCCAAGGAAGATGAACAATGAATATTAAATGAGGTTTTATATCTATGCTGAAGGTTCATTTTGCAATGTCAACAAGCGCAGATAAATGAACTTTCCAGATATGCGAAATTCGGTAGGCCAACTAAGATGAATGACGGAGATCAAACAAGGATTTAGATATATGGTGGAGGTTCATTTCGCAATACGAACCTTCCATATTTGCGGAATCAGGTAGGTCCAACGAGGATGAGCAGTGGAGATCTGAGTCGCAAGATTGACGGTTGAGATTTACCCCCCAAGAATCAACGGTGCAAAAGAAGTCATGCAGAAAATGAATGGGTAAAGGTATTTTATTTTAGGACTTCTATTACCCGATGTCGGAATTCGAAAGTTAGAAAGCAGAAAGAGCCAAAAATCCTAAGGTAGGTGTATGTTTCCGATTTCCACAACGGAAGGCGGAAGGGCAGAATGCGAAAGGCGAAAATGTGGATAATTGATTCCGTTGCATGTTAAGTTTCCGATTTCCGCAGTCCACAGCGGAAGGAGGAAGGGCAGATTGCGAAAGGAGAAAATGTGGATAAATGATTACGATGCTTCTTAAGTTTTTGATTCCAGTAGTCCACAGTGCAATGCAGAAAGAAGAAGTGCGGATGAATGATTCCATCGAATGTTAGGTTTTCGATTCTCGAAGTCTGCAGCGAAAGGGTGGAATGCGGAAAGTGAAAGTCAGAAAAGTCAATTTCAGTGCGGAAACGACTTTTTTGGTTGCAGAAGTGGATTTAACTACAGAAGGCTGAATTTCCTCGTAGAAATTAATGTTGGTTATTTTTTAAAGCTTAAGGATGAATATTTATGAAGGTTATAGCCTAAATTCACGTGAAAAGAATAAAGCTTGAATTTTTTATATATATGCATTTTTCAGAGGTTATTTGGGTATGTTACAACATAGAGTTCTTAACATAAGTTGGATTTGTTCCAAATGGTAGCGCAAAATTTCTAGAATCATTGCACCATTCACAATGTCATAAAGTTGACTTCCACATGGACAATATGGAAGTAGTTCAACCTCTCAATACACCAATGGTCACCACATCACAATCTCCAACAAATATCCAACATAGAGCCAACCATCAACTAACGACACGACCCTGCCAAACCTTCCCATTAGAAATCCCAAAGGAATATGGCTATTGAACATTCTGAATCCCTTTAAAACACCTAACACATTAACATATAGCCAAAAAAGAACATTGCAATTGTAGAAACCACAAGCACATGCGAGTTCATGATTTGTGAGTTCAATCTCTATTAGGATGTTGCCTCGAAATTTATTCACATTTATGTTAGCACCACCCATCCTAAAAATATTTGACAAATTATTGCTAAGTCAACTTGCGCACATATTCAACATGCACTTTAAGCTTCCAATGCACATGCATGATAATAACTACACCCAATTTCTTGCTCATGCACACTAAAATAATTTTGCAAGGCTCCCAAACTGCACATGTCAAAATAATAACACTAGGATTTTGTCTTACGTGTAGAATTCATTGTACTTCCTATATTCCAACCTATAGATGTAGTAGTAACCACCCTGGGATTCCATCTTTTGTATAACAAAAATAATTATGCTAGGTTTCCAACTTACATGTGCAATAGTATCCACACCCCATTTCCCTCTTGTATGTGCTCAATAACCATGCAAAACTTCTATCTCACACATAATCTACACATCATCAACCCCATCAGTGCTAGCAATGATGAACATACATGATTAATTCAACCATATCCATGTAAACATGTTGGAAATTAAATGATTGATCATGTACTAAGTATGGATGCAAATAATAGTGAAACCGCTAGAATATTGACTGTGACAAACATCAACAAGGAGCCTCACCCATCATCTAATTTTTTTTGTGTATTTAGTAACATTGAACTGTCAAATATTATCAAGCATATTAATGGTAGCATTTGATGGCATCCCTATGCCAACTTGATCTCAAATTTTATAACCAAACCCACTCGTGACTTGGGTTTTAGAAGGCACTAAAACTAGCCATTTGAAAGGATGCGAGAACTTAGAAGAATTATGTTGTACATTGTTAACATGAGAAGACTTATGTAGTTTACCCAAACACAACATTGGGTCACCCAAGAGCCAACAACACACACTTAAGAAGGGAACCAAAGGAAATTCAACCTCTCAATATCACCATTGGTCATCACGATCACGACATCACAATATCCAACAAACAACCAACATAAACCCCACCATCAACTCACAACATGACCCTGACAAACCTTCCCATTAGAAGTCCCAAAATAATATTTCTATTGAACATTCTCAATCCCTTTAACACACCTAACACATGAGCATGTAGCCAAAAAAAACATTGCAATTGTAGAAACCACAACAACAAATCAACCCTGCATCTATCCACTTTTCTCCACCCAACTCTATAGGAGTAGACTAATTTCCCCTTCATACAAACATTATCCCAGTTTATAATTTGGATTTGTATTCTTAAAGGAATCCTTCTAACATCCAAGATATATTAGTTGATGAACCCCTCAATATCAGTGACATGGACATGGACTAAATCAAGCACATTCCATCCTCTCTTAATCTTAATGATATTCTTGACAACATGTAGAGCCCAAAATTCAACCAAGGTTCTTTCGCTCCACCTACCCAATCCATGATTGCTCCTATTCTTAGCCAATAATTTAAGGAGACAACTCTCAATGAACCCATTGAGTTGGAATTGTTCAATGATATTCTAACATGAACTTGGTGAAGAGCCTATCTAGATTCATAGAAAACGTTCCTAATGTTTTAAGCATTTTTACACCCATAACCACTTCGACTCCTCCCATGGGTGTAGCAGACAAACATGTGGCTAGGTCATACTTTCCCATGACTAGCTTCACATTGTGGTAGTTCCCTTCATAAGTTATGTTTCCTCCATTTGAAATCGTGACTTGAAGGTTCTTAACCACAAGGAAAAAGATTGAGTTGTTTTCTTATCTCCTCGTGTATGAAACTGTGAGTAATTCCAACATCCATCAACATTGTCACTTGGCATGTTTCTTATTTCCCCCCTTAACGTTTGGTCTTTGAGGATCAACATTCCTATGAAATCATGCATGGTGATTGTTGGAACATCCTTTGGAATTCCTTCCCCGTGTGCAACTATAATTTCTTCAATGTGTTCATCTTCTTCATGAAACTCTTCACAAGTATCTATTATCACAAATAACTTCTTTTCTCCATGCATTTAGGATCTTCAAGTTGCTTATCATAAGCAGAACATAATCCTAAATCTTTATTTTCTACTAATTCCTTGGTGGAAATATTCCTCATTGGCTTGGAGTGTTGTTCATGCTTAATCCCTCCCTTCTTCTTGGTTGCTAGTAAATCCACAACATACTCAATTTTTGGCTTCGATATGTTTTTCCTTAACAATACATCTAAGACACTTGCAGGATTTAGTAAATTAATTCCATGGAAAATTCCCTTAATCCTCCAGTGTATGATTCTTGCAATCTTTTCTTTGACAACTCAACTTATGTTGTCGATTTTTTATTTTTATTTTTATGTTGGATGGTGTATTATGTTATTGTTCCAATTGTCTTATCCACATGGTTTTGGGAGTAGAATGGGTTAAATACTGAAAGTATTTGCTATGAATATAGATAGGCTCTTCATATCATGTTTAAGTCAAAAGGGAAACAATACCAACTCAATGGGTTCATACCTCCACCAAAAATTATCAATGCACATTGATAAGATAATTCACTTTAAAATGAAGGGAGTATTAAATTGGTAGATGTTATGCTATCAATACGAGGGAAGAACTTAACTATGAAGTTCCATAGTTACAAGAAGTGGTGACGCCACAAACAAATGTATTTGAGGAACCAAAAGGGATTCCCATTGAGAGGGAATGGTAGGCAAATGTATCGAACTCATGCTAGGAAATGACCATCCAAATTTCAAACCTTATAAGTATCCTTACCAATAAAAGACAAAACTACAAAGAATGATGTAGGAACTATTAGAAATAGGAATAATATTTAGCACCAAGGGTTAGCTCAACTGGTTGCCACCCAAGGCATCTTGCCAACAAGGAGGCCATAGATTGCAAGTCCAAATCAAGTTGATTCCAAATTTTATTGTTGTTGAGGATTGAGTTGCTTTCCATCTAGATAAGTTGAGAGGAAGGGAGGATCCCATGAGATTTCTGTGGAAAAAAGTAGGAATAATATGAGGAAGTAAGAGCCCTTATTCAGGGCTATTAATCTTTGTCAAGAAAATGGATATCTATCTTGGTTTTTGGCATTGCATTGAGGCTTACCCCTTGAAGTGGCTTGGAGAGCGCCTTAAAAAAGGGTTGATAATAGATGTTCTTATATTGCATCTTGTTGAGTTTCATAATTAATTGCGGATGCAAATTTATAACGACTGGTATCATAGTGTTATCATGTGCAAGCTTCTACAATTACTTGTTTTTTTCAAGGAAGATATTAGTCCTTGATCAAAGATTAGGGATTTTTCAGAATTTATTTTTCCATTCCCTAGATTTCCATAATGCACCATCGTGGGAATTGTGAAAAATATGAAGTGATCTAATCAACCTAAAATTTCACCACAAGTTAGTCCTTAAAATTTGCACCCAAATTCGTCTCTCTAATAAGTTTTGATTTCAATCATCGTACGACAATTTTTTGGCCACCTTCGGAATTGTGCAAAAGTATATGTCCTCAATTCAACTTGAAATTTCAACATAAGTAGAACTAAATAATTTGATCATGTTTCCTTTCTATAGCTAATCCATTATTTTTGCCATTATAACATACATACTAATAATAATTGACAATAAATAATAATTAATAAATTAGTGATTAATGATTAATGAAAGGCCTCATCTTATCCAAAAGACATGACCTATTGAAAGGACATGACTTACCATTTTGATCAATCAATGCTATAAGTATACTGTCACATGGCCATTGTATCATATCATCTTATTATTCATTTAATTCAAATGTGTTCCTATATGGATTTTTGTCATCTAGCCTATTTAAGTTGGATATTTACTAAATGAACATGGACTATTTGTTTCATCCACCCTAAGGATTCATGTAAAAACAAAAATTTATGCCCCATTTTTCTTTTCTACTCCCAAACATTAAACTTCATGAATTTTGAATTATTATCATTTTCTCATTATAAAAAATAATGATACTCAAGCAAAGAAACCAAGAAGAAATAAAAAAAAAAAAACAAAAAATAGCTCCAAAACTATGTTACAAATGTGACATTTTAAGTTGTGGACATTCTTTCTGATGCCGTCCTCTTCTAAAATAAATGGAAGACATCTTCCAAGTATCCAAAAGGTTTTTGTATATAGAATAGACTCACATTAGGGAAGTCCCATTCTCCTTCATTATCTTTTTCTCTATTGTCTATGTGAGACAAGTGATCAAGTCCCATGTGCACTTTCCTTGGCTTGACACTAATCTCAATATTGTATTCTTGGATCAACATGAACCACCTACTCAACTTCCCTAATAATATTAGTTTGTTTATGATATACTTCAATGCTTGATGGTCCACATAAAAGTTGGAACTTATTTGTCATTGGATAGTGATAGAACTTTTAAAGTGCATAGATCATTCCCAATCCCTCACACTATAATCATGCAGTTCCTCTCTAACCAAAAATTACTCAAAAGATTACATCCTTTTTTAAGTTGTCCTCCCAATGAACAATTACACCAAGAGGTAGGGAGAAAGCAACAACGTTTTAGTTCCTAAATCTCTTAAACACCAAGTGGTAGTCAATGTTAATTTCTTATTTTCCAAGATATTGGATGATCCATTCATTTCTCTCTAAGATGTGGTAGGAAACCTTCAATTATTGCATGATGCATCCACATGGACCTAGAATATCTTTTTCCAATCCACAAACCTTAACAAGTGGTCTAAAGTTCATAAACATTCGAAGAATTATGTTATTTGTGATGCTAGATACCAAGGAAGAGAATGAGGAAGAAGAGGAACACGTACCCATTGAAGAACATAATATGTGCACAAAGAATTCTAGAGGATGTTCCAACCACATCCATGCATAATTTGGCAGGTATTTTGGTTCCTCAAATACTAAAGATTAAGAGAGGAGTTAAAAAAATGAGTAGTCATAGTCTTGATAAACTTTGGTAGCACTCATAATTTCATCCACAAGTTGGAAGAACAACTTAATTGTGTTCCTTCTTCGATTTAAAACTTCAAAGCCTTGATTGCAAAAGGAGGAAACATAACTTGTGGATGAAAGTACCATAATGTGAATCCAATCATGGGAAAGCATAACCTAGACTTATATATGCATACCATACCCATGGGAGGAATGGACGTGGTTTGCGAGTACAACGGTTGATAACATTGGAACATTCCCTATGGATCTGAATATGCTCTTCACCAAATTCAAGTGAGAACACAGATGATACCAACTCGATGGGTTAATACCTCTACTTTAAAACTTTTTAGCTCATCGCCAAATGGGGAAATTGCTTTAAAAAGGAGGGAATGTTAATATTGCTAGATGGTATGCTATCAATGTGAGGGAAGAGCCTAACTATGAAGCACTAAAGTTATGATAAGTGTTGAGGTCACATAACAACCTAAATGTAAACTTTGCAGAGGTGGACAAACAAAGAGAAGCACAAGTTCAAAAAGCATAAGCATGATTGACAAACCATTAGCCTCCCACATGTACCAACTTTATCATATTAGTAGGATGTTGTCAACAACTAGCCCAATGACCAATGGTGGTATCTCATCACCACAACACAAACACTTTTTGATGCCAAGTTGCTTTCTAAGCAATATGTGATTTGCTAACAATTGCAATAGGAAATCTAGAGCTTTATGCAATTTTCATAGTTAGGCCTCCTATAAGAGAGGGAAGCATTGCAGATCATAGTTAATTTCAGCATTATGGCACTTTCCCTATTTGGCTTCCCGCCCACAATTCCGATAGCACCCAATGCCCCTTCATTCAAGTAAAATTTTAGAGTCCCAACTTTTCCTTTTGGCTTAAGTTCCAAGTTATTAATTTCCAAACTTTTCTGCTCATTGCTCGCGACCTTGCCTATAGTTCCTAGCCAACTCAAGTAATTCATTAGACACTACTTTTTCTTGTGCTCGTCAAGCATCCAAAACTTGTCAGCACTCAGTCATTGGATCATATTGAGGGAAGCTTCAAGGAAAAAACATCATTTAAGGGTCAAATAGTGTTGAGCACAGAAAGCACGTGCCACTTAGCAAGCGTTAATACAAGCAATGCAATATAGATCAATGTTGAGCACCAATATGGTATTTCCATATTTATGCACCATCCATATCATTTAGTTGACCTCCAAATGCACACTTGCAAATATATCACTATATCACTAATATAAGAGTTCGAGATTTGTTTAGTTGCCACCCTAAAATCATGCCCACTGACAGAATTTGACCACAATTATGCCAGTACCACCCAAGCAACAAGCATTTCTTACGGAATATTTCTTCATGATCATATATCCATAGTTCATATTAAGTTCACCAATGGTTTCATAAAGACTGTGTTAGAGAAGAAATGAAATTAAGCTGGCGTTTTGAATGACTTGAATGACTAATCCTCAGAGTTTGTGGTATTATGGAGAAGATTAACATTGCAATCCCCCTCTCTCTCTATATATAAAATATGAATTATTAAGATGTGTTCCATTGTTAATTACAAGTCGGCTATTTAATAATTATATTGAGACCAAATAACAGGTAGGCTGGATTTAAGTTTTCTGTGCAAATTTTTTAATAACAAGCTTCATCATTACCTTAATATTGACACTAATAAACAGTGTTCCCAAGGACGGGGGGCGGGGAGGCGTCGGAGTCCCTAACATAGGGGGGTTGGTCTCTAAAATGATAAAAAAAAAGAAAATAATAAAAATATGAACCCCAACATATAAACATATCAATTCCTCATCCCATCACCATTTGCATACTAGCATGCTTATGTTCCCGAAGAGTTTAGTGTAATTTAATGTAATCGTTATAGCCAAGCATATCATATCGATGTTTGTTTCTATTTCGTTTTAAAATGACCATTTAGTGTAAATGCCTAAAATTTAAGATGAACCATTTCTTTTTTAAGTAAAAAAATGTAAAAAATCAAGGGCAGTTGGGGCTTGTCGGAGCCCCCCATTTTCAGGAGGGGGCGTGTGGGAGGCCCCCAATCCGGGAAACTCCTAGACCTGCGTTCCCCCAAGTTTCGCATAAAGGGGGGCACTGGGAAATGTTTCCCATGGAGCCCCCCTGCCCCCTGGGCTTGGGAAGCATAGGGGGCGAGCCCCCAACCCTGGGAGGCGCGTCCCTGTGGAACATTGCGAATAATTTATTACAACAATTTCAATATGTTTTGATTTTATTATTAGTATGTGCAAAAAAGTGTGAACTACATAACTTCTAATTCCACTATGAGAAATCTGCCCAAAATCCTTAGTGATCTTTCGTATGCTAGATTGTTGAAATTTTTGGTGTAACTAGAAATTTACCCCTTTTTTAGACATTTTTTTAAGGTTAGGAGGTCCTTATTTTCATTAGTTACAGTTAATATGGCTTTCTAGGATTAGTTTAGGTCTTTTGTTTTTTATTTAAATTAGTAACTTATTGTAAAAGGCCCACAACTTTTGCCCTGAAAGTTTCAAGCAATTTTTGATGTTCCACGAAACCTTGGGAGTTGATTCTTGGGTGCATAAGCATTTAAAAAACTGAAAATGTATTTTGGACCCACCAAAAACAGTGTCCATGATACTTGATGGATATGGTATGGATTATCATCTTGCATTGGAAAAACAAAAATTCCACAGATTTATATACCACATAGTCAACAAAAGCTGGAAGTGCATTTCTCTTTTAGAATTTTAGAATTTAGGGTGAGTGAGAGAGGTCGTGTCTCATTGTAGATAGAAATTGAATGTTAAAGCACTCAAGCACTCAACATGAATGCACAAGGATACAATGAAGACATCCATTTTAATTAACTGATGGACTGCCTTTTCTATAGAGAGAGCGAATCTTGCAACAAAGCAACACCAGAGTCATTGGAATCATATTGATAAAGGTCAATATTTCTGGGTCAAAATGATTCAATATTCATGGTACAAGGCCATCATAATAATATATCTTGGCTTAATCCTTTAACTGCTTTCTATGACTGCCACTTCCTGCCATACTCCACTTGTATTTGACTGCCATAGACGCACAACACCATCATTTCCCGACGTTGCTAATGTCATGCCACCCATATCCCAATCCAGTTGCCATACCTGTAAACATCATCTTGGTTAAAGCACACATTACCAGTAAACAAAATAACAAAATCAAGAGTTTAAATACTACAAATGATCATACCTCACCCTGATGCCCTGATAGCAAAGCAACCCTGTTCAATAGAGGCTTTTCATTTGTGCTTGAATCGAGCTCAATGTGCCAAATAGAAACTCCTTTGCTACTAGCAATAGCTATTAGTTCATATGGCCTGACAAGTGGAAAACTTAATTATTGTCAGATGCTTAAGTGTCAATAATATCATAAATTAAAAATGGCTGAGATACAAACCTGAACTTATTTTGTATAAGAAAAAGTTGATATCCTTTACTGATAGTTTCATTTCTTATTGTTGTTTGGATATGTATGTGACATGTAAGCTTTCAGTCCCAATAAGGTTACACATCACGAGTACATAGTCTACCTTCCACTTCAAATATACACCGTGGCTGAACTGACAAGATATTGTGATATTTCTTTTATCTTCGATTTACAGATGATTTACGACAACAAACAACAGTGAGATGTTGCATCAATCTAAGGTGCCCAAGTTCAAGGTTGTTTATACTTGCATTAACAGATCCCTAATTTATTCCACCTTTGTAAAGTTGCATTAAAAAAGAACAAATTCATTGAAGCCATTGTACATTTGACATCCATAGCAGGCATCTAAATCTAACTATTGTACTAGCATGATTACTATAACTCTAAAACCCCAGAAATTAGATGCACACACAAAAACAATTTGCATTTATCATAAAAACAAAAGGAACCACATCCCAATCTTTTTGCTTGTTATACAATATTCCAAACAAACAACCTTAAATCCCCCACAAAAAGGCCTCATGAGCTTGATCCTTAATCATATACTAGCAGATCAAGGGATAGGAGTTGAGGTTGAAGTTCACCCACTTGATTTTTAGAATATTGACATACACTAGCCAAATTGAAGTGATTGTTGGTGCCAAATACCCACACATGATATTCAAAATATTGATCATGTAAAGAAAACCCTATAGCCAGTATCATTTTAACCCTATAGCGAGTAGGAAACCTTAAGTCACATATTAGAAATGTAGCTTTCCCTCATAAAAAAGTACAAGCATTATGGCATATCAAATTACTACCAATATTTTGCACTACAAAGATTGAACATTACCAAGGTACATGCCAAATCAGAGCTGAAGAATAAAATCTTAAAAAATGAGAAGAATAATTCATGCAAGCACAGACTGTTGTAACCTTAATTCCAAAATGAATTTTGCGGTATTCCACAAGAGCACAACCCCAGGAGTTGGGGACATGTTTACCTCTGCTCCTTGGAGGTAGGGATATCAATGGGGACATCCCTGCCCTCCCTGGTATATGTCAGAGATGGCAAGGGATTTCACCATGGGCTCCATTGCAGGAATAAGATACCCCGGTACTTCAGGGGTATTCTAGGATGCCCTCTATGAAGGCGTCCTTCTAAAAACACATAACAAAAGAAAAATCTATTTTCTTTCCTTAAAATAGGCCGAGGGGAATTTGGTGTTGGAAGGTAAACTTCACATGTGGTCATTTATGGCTAGACATCCTCTTTATTGTATATTTCATATATTTGATTAGGTCAGCCTAGTCACCCTCTTGGGGTGTGTCCTTGTTTTGTGGGCAAATAACCCCAATTTGCAGAGAGGCCTCTTTTGTTGAAGGGATGCCTCACTTGAGTTGTGCATAAATACATCACTCAAGCTCTCATTTTTATCACCTCATCATTTCAATGAATAGTGATTGATTCTTTAGCCTACAGGCACCATATCCTGTGTTTCTCTTGTTCATGGGTTCATCATCTCCATTCTTTATGATGTGCTTATGGTTCATGATGATTTAGGGTTTGTTAGTGGTCCTATTCAATTCTCTCTTATGATTTCAACATCGTATCATAGCAGGGGTAAACTTCCTTTTCCTAATCCAACCACTTATTTGAAGCTGATCCAGAGTTGTGGCTAGTAAAAATAACCCAAGGGATGGTTTTATGTCTGAAACTAGGGCTTTAACCCGGTTTTTAGGGCTATTCCAGATCTGAAAATTAGGGACTTCAACATTTTTGGGCTCAGCACACAGTTTTCTAGGGTTTCTACCCTTTATTTTAACGACACCCTTCTTCTTTGGCACTTTTTTGGTCCTTTCAGCAGATTCAATGAGACATTTTGCAGATTTTGCCCTCTTCTAGGGAACTGCATCTAAATTTCAAGAATCAGGCCATTAATGCAACTTCTGAATTTCCCCTCAACCTTTGAGGCTTCCTGGTTCTATTTCTTGTGAACTTTCATCCTCATGGCTGAATCTGAAATATTAAATTACAGCAGCTAACCATCCAAAACAATTCACCAAGCAACCAAAGAAAATAAATATAAAAGAAGTGTACTTCAATGCCAACAAGATACATCCCTTACAGCACAGTTCCCAACCAAATTACAAATCTGTAGATAATTATTACAACAATAAAGCTGCTCCTTTATCTTCCAGATTTGCTAAATCACTTAAATCATTCAGCTCTATGTTATGAAAAATTAGCATGCATAACCAAGGTTAAAATCATTGTTGAAAACATCACCGAAAAATCATGTTTTTTTGGCCTGCTGATTTCTTTGGCTGGAAACATCATCGTTTTTGGAAAAATCAGACCTTGCGTTTTTTAGGAAATATCATGCAACAGCCCAAAAAAAGCCAGGGAGGCTGGGCCATGGGATTTAAGGCCAATTTTGAAAATTTTTGGGTCATTTTCATAGTTTTAAAAACACAGATTTTCTAAAAGAAATTTGACCAGTTTTGTACAACTGACATTTAAGTGACATTCTCCTTATCTTTTATTTTCCATCAGTTTACTTAAATTCTTAACATTACCATTAATTGTTTCAGGATGTTTGAGAGAGGTTCAAACTTCATCGGACTTCATTTGCAAAAAGTAGAATTTTAGATTCCATTCAACAGACTTAATAGTTTTCAGGATTTTAGGATTGCAACATTTCCACTGGATTCTATCATGTATGAGGGTAAGGGATTGGAATTTAATCAAGCACATTAAACTCTCTACGTACTTTGATGTTGGTGGTGTTGATGCCTGATTGTTGAAGTTGATTGAACTCCTCTGTCATGACCTTAATAAAAATGTATGCTTTAGTGAAGCAAAATCACTTATTAAGCATGGGAATCTTTTTCTACCTTATTTTAACGCTTGGGTTAGGAAGTTCTATCAAAATTGTAGGGTGTTGTGTTGACAAATGTCCTTGGATCAACTTTGAGATTCAAGGTAGAGGCAAGGGCTAGAGCCTAGAGGAGAGGGGATGACCATTGTTCCAGCCGGTGTTGAAACTTCCAAATTTCCAATCATTTAAACTTCTATGTATCATTTTTTATTTGGAATCCACTACATCATATATATCAGTGCCTTTTCCATATTTATGTGCCAATGTGTTTATTTGATGTTGTTGTTGCTTTATATGTTTAAATTTTGAAAAAAATGAATATATTTTTGTATTTTTTAATGTTCGCTGATTTTTTCACTGATGTTGTCAAGAAGTTGTATTCAATGTAAATTTTCCTTTAATATTCAACTAGGGCTAAACAGTGCATTCAAAATATTTACTGATAACCACACATGAATATCTTTTACAGTATGCAGCGGAATATAAAACTGAGAAATAACTCACAACATCACAGCATAAAAATGACAAAGTTATTTTGGGTATGTAAACCCCCAGAAAAACCCAAGATGGGAAAACCGGTGCAGCAGTCAGATATAGATTTTATTATGAGAAAATATGGAACTTTTACAATCACTGCAAATTCACCCAAACCTGGCGAATGCAGTGCCTGGCAGAATCACTAGTCAAATCCCAACTAAACCTCAACACCCTCCTGTGTGAGTGTACACCCCAGCTATACGAAGCTTGGTGATCCTGCTGCTCGCTCCTCTATCTTCCTAGCTAAATCCTTTGTCTGACTTTCTCTCCCTGTCTGTATCCTGTCTTTGTCGGAAAACAAGTGTGTGTGTCCTCTCCACCAATTGATCTCTCTTTTATAACTTTAGGTAAAGCAAAAACCCTAATTTCACTTTCACTTTAACTAGTGCTTCACTAAAGTTAATTTATATCACTTTAATTTATTTTCCAAAGTAAACTTAGGAAAAGTAAATTAAATACAACTGGTTTCCTGATTTAAGTCTTTTGCATGCAGGAAGACCTTCCTTGTTGCTTCTAGTTTAACATTTAGGACCCTTGCCGATTTTTTGCCGATGCTGATTTTTTCCACTATGGTTAAAATCTACTCAATCATGAAGATAACAAAACCTGGAAAATAAATCTACAAGTACGCAAAATTTGACCGCTGGTAACATCATATATATATATATATATATAAGATGAGTACAAGTACATATCACAAGTTTATCACAAAGATGCTACAAATCAAGCTCTCCAAATCCTAGCTAAAGAAACTATAATAAAACCTTAGCCACAAACTCATTCTAGCTAGGAATCATTCCCAACCAAAACTGGTCACTGCACCAAAGATCCACAACAAGCTAGCATCAACTTTAGCAAGTCTTAGTTGACACATACACCACTGTGATCAGCAACCCATCTTTTTCAGTCTTGAAATACATATTGCTGTTTGCATTACCTCTTTTGAAACTTTGTTGAATTAAGTACCAGTCTAGACGTGCATACCAAGCCCTAGATGCTTGTTTGAAGCATGAGTATGCTAGGAACATTCTGATAGCCTCCATTCAGGCAACAAGAGCAAAGGTTTCGTTAAAATCAACTCCTTCAACTTGGGCATAACCTTTGCACACTAACCTGGCTTTTTTTCGTACTATTTTACCATCTTCATTTAGTATATTTTTGAAAATCCACTTAGTTCCAATAACATTCTTGGCTTAGGTCTTGGAACTAGTTCCCAAGTTCCCCTTTTCTCAATCTAACCAAGTTTTTCCCTCATTGCTTTGTTCCAATTCTCTTCTTTACAAGCTTGAGTGAAAATTTTGGGTTCTATTGTTGACAATAAATCCATGTCTGTTCTACTTGGGATATCCATATCTCTTCATCGAGTTTGGACTCCATCTTCAATGTCTCCAATGAACGTCTTCTGGGTGATCTCTTTGGATAGCTCTGGATGGTGTGTTCCGAGTCCTCTGATTTCTGTATACAGTTTTGGGTGTTTCGATTCCCATTGGTTCTTTGACTTCTTGTTCCTCTTCATCTTCAGTTTCCTTCTCATCTCGATTTTTTGTCTTTTGAGGTAGTTCTTCATCTACTTTAACATCTATACATTCCACAATTCTTCTCATCCTCTTATTATAGCACTTATAAGCCTTACTGCTGGTGGAGTATCCCAAGAAAATACCTTCATCTGTTCTTGTATTAAATTTGCCTAAATTGTCATCATTGACTTTTATGTAGAACTTACTTCCAAAAATTCTGAAGTATCCTATTGAAGCTGGCCTTCCTTTGCATAACTCATAGGGGGTTTTATCACTGTTCACTCTCAGCTGAGCTTGGTTAATTATATATACTGCTGCTACTACAGCTTCTCTGCAAAAAATTTAGGCTATGTTGGCTTCAAGTAGCATGGTCCTTGCTGCATCTTGGACAATCCTATTCTTTCTCTTAGTTATTCCATTTTGTTGAGGAATTCTTGCTACACATAATTGTCTTTGGATACCATGTTCTTCACAAAAAGGAATGAATTCTTGAGATAAATTCCCCTCCATTTCAAATCTTAGACATTTGATTTTATGTCCACTTTCATTTTTCAACAAACGCTTTGAAAGTTTTGAATTTATCAAAAGATTCAGATTTCTCTTTAAGAATGTCACCCATATCATTCTGGTGTAATCATCAATAAACGACATAAAATACCTTTCTCCTTGGAGAGTCTGCACTCAGGCTGGTCCACATAAATCAGCATGTATCAGTTCTAGAGATTTTGTAGTAGAATGATGCTCCTTTCGCTTGAAGCTGACCCTTGTTTGCTTCCCTTGTTGATACGACTCACATATCCTGTTTGTAGGTTTAAATAGCTTGGGAATTCCTCTAACTTTCTCTATTTTGCTGATTTTTACTAAGTTGTCAAAGTTAAGATCTCCTAGTATTTTATGCCAAATCCAGTTGTCATCAATCTGACCAACATAAAAACTCTCCTTGGACTTCCTTTAAAATGTATACATTCCCTGGTGTTCTAGTTCCTGTTCCAATTTCTTCTTTTGATCCATTTTGTCTAATTTCACAACTATCGGCATAAAATGTGAAATTGTAAATGGCATCACACATTTGTCCCACACTTAATAAGTCATGTTTCAGACCTTCAACATACAGCACATTCTGAACTTTAGCCCTACCTTTTAATGCCATGTTTCCTTTGCCCATAATTTTTGTTGTTCCATCATCCCCAAAGGATACATCCCCTCCTTTTTCCTTCTTTAGAGATAAACTTTTTATTGTCACCAATCATATGTCTTGTGCATCCACTATCTATATATCACTTTTCTTCATCTTTCTGAGCATATAGAGCTATCCCACAGATATTATTTGGCTTTTCTTCTTCCTGAGTTATTTGACTTATTTGACAGTCTTTTCCTAGATGTCCAAAATTATTGCACTTGGAACATTCAACATCATACTCGGACAAATATGAAAAAGGGTTCTTATTTGTATATGCATAACTGTTTTGAGCCTTGGCTGATTCCCTTATCCTCAGTTCTTATGTATTTCCTTTCTAGAGGAGCTCTACATTTTGCTGCTCTATGACCAAAATTCTGACAAGTATAACAATTTCCAAAAAAAAACTTTGCTACCTGTGTGATGATTGACTTCTGGTAGAATTGAAGTTACTTGTTGCAGGCCTGGTGGTTGTCCTTCTCCATATTTCATTTGGAATGGATTATGATCTTCTTGACTGAGCATCATGTTTAACCATGTTAGCATAGCTGGTTGAGGCATGTATATCTTTCCTTCTCAATCTGGAAACTTCATGTTCAAGATCTTCACATTCTCTTTCCCTGATTGTAAGTACTCTAAGAACTCCTTCCAATGGTGCCTTCATCTTGTTCAACTCAGATTTGTGTTTGACAATTCTATCTTTTAGATGACTGATCTCTTGTTCCTTGGAATGTTCAGTTTCAAGGTTCCATTACTTAGTCTCAAAACCAATTCCTCTTCTATCAGTCTCCACACTTTTTGGTCCAATCAAAATTACAAAAAACTTGTAGAAACCCTATTTGGGCAATTTCACGTTTCCCAATGAATTAGGTAAAAAATGGGACGCGTTCATAGATCTGTGGACAAATCGACAGGAACGAATTTGATGGATGGACCACAATTATCAAATTGCAAATATTTTTGGTTTTATGAATTTATCTAAAACATAAGGGTTTTTTAATATATTAAACTCAGTGTTACAAATATTGCGTCAGCGAATAGATCGCCGAGGGTTCAAAAATAAATTATCGGATTTATCAGCGAAAATGTCGGCATCAGCAATATATTGACAACTTAAAAAAAATACAACAATATTCATTTTTTTTCAATTTTCTAAACATCTAAAGCAACAAGAACATCAAATAAACACATTGCTACATGATAATGGAAAGAAAACCGATATATAAGATGTATAAGACGTCTAGTGATACATCACACATAAAAAATGAATCGTGTCTTGGATCTTGAGTCCCCGACTCATGAATCACCAAAAAAATACAATCAATGTATTATGTATCTCATATGCAATGAAATTAACTAAATAAAGTAAACTATGGATTCCCTCTACCCATTTTACGGGCAAAGGTAATCGCTCTAGTAATGGCTCTGCCTCTAGAGCTTGTTGCCGCCTTTCACACACCTGGGGGAAACATGGCAGAAATCTTCAAGCCACTCAGTGTGTCTTTGGGGGCAAGTCAAGTCAAAGCTGTCAACTTGTTCTTGACTACTCCGTTTAGGCCAACTCCTAACAAAGCCAAGGGGGGAGACCCTATTAGTTGCTAAGGCTGTTAAGGATTTAGTGTGATGATGATTTAGTGGTTTTTTTAGGAGTTTTGACAAGAAATAATCAATTTGAACAAGATATTGCAACATAATTTAAACACAACAGCATAAACATCAATACATATATATAAAGCACATAAAAACAGATGATTGTATAATGTAAAACTAGTGCCAAAAATGGAGTCCATAGATAAAAAGTGTTGTTGTATTGCTGAAAGAAAAGTGTTGCAAGTGCTCTTGGTCAGTTTTAAGTTAATGTGGATATGAGTTGATTAACTTATGGGGAGAAGGGGACTCCAGATATACTCGAAGGTACGAGGAGTATGTCCAAAGCCATTATTTGATGCGACTCCTCGCAAGGAATATGTGGGCTGGTTGGAGTCTCGGAGACGTGTTCAACACTACACCAACAAGGGTGTAGCCTAACGGTGTCTCGAGGTCGCTACCCAATTGTTCCTGCTTCCTTTGTGGATTTTGCCACTGCAACGAATCAAATCGAGGCGTTGGATTTTCGCCTGGGAGGTTAATTGAAATGTGAAAACTAATTAAGCTAGTCACCCATGTTGCTTTTGATGCAACCAACTGTTCGGTTGAACCGCAGTGATGCAGAGCATACACAACTGAGCCTTGGTAAAGTTTTAAGGATTTTATGTGCAATGTGTTTGCTTGGTTAGATGTGAGAAATCAATTAACGCGCATTCCTGCTTTTGATTATCCCAAAGTTCAAGGTGAACTTGTGATGGGAAAGAGCATACACCGGAATGGCAAATTGTTGATTCAAATTTGGTACTTGTAGGACGAGAAAGGAGAAGAGACAGTAGAATTACGAAACCCTGCACAGTAGAATTAGTCTAGTAAAAATGCCGAAGAGAGGAGAAGAGACAACTGAGTTCCAATCCTCCTCGAATTTGTGATCTGCAAAACTATGAGAACACCCTTGCACAAAAATGATTAGATCTAGTGTGTTTGAAAACAAGAAACAAAAAAGAGCCTCAATACAACTGAATATAGTTGGCTACTCTCCTATCTCTTAAAAGCAAAGCACAAGTAAACAACTATAAATGCTTACTCTATTTGTTTTAGAATAACCCTCTAAGCTAGATCTGTCAACAATTTTAACAAAGGAAATCAAAGCTTTACAATATCACCTCATAACACAAGCATTCATCCAATGGCACCAGGTAGACCTCCAAAGTCTTCAACTTTATTAATCAAAATAGCATCAGCATTACAACAACCAAAGGTTTCTTGCATCCGTCTTGAATGAGGAAGAAGGCGTCGCTTAAATAGAAAAATAGAGACCCAGGAGGGCCTCACCAACACTGAAGATCAACCTGGAGTGTAACTAAGTTGAATTGAGCTTGGACTGAGTTGAATAGAGGAGGTGATTGACACCTCTCTCACCAAACTCTACCAACCACTTGATGGCTGCCACCACACCCAAAATCCACCAACCCTCCCACCTTCCCACACGTGCGAGTCCTCCGCATCCACCCACTTGATTTTACATCATGTTAAAATTATCCAAGGTTTAAAAAAAAAACCTATATATGGGGAGGGGTCCACCCTAATATGCTAGCGTGACCCTCACGTTAGCTAGCGTGAGCCTTTCATGTTGACGTCACCCTCTATATTTTGAAACCATTCGCATACATTGGAAAGACACATGATATACCATGGTTTAATTTTATATTTTTTATGTGTAGAGGGGTCCACCCTAGCCCCACTCACATCCATGCAAGGCTAGCATGAGTCTCTTAGAGGTTGGCGTCACCATTAAATGAAAACTTCATAACCTTCAGTTTTATCCAAAGTTAATAATGCATCTCACTTTGAAGAGGGTCGTATGGGATGAGGGACCCACTTCCAAGTCATTTTCTCACCTTTTTTTTATTGATTTTTGACTTTGGTGCATTTTCTCAAAATTTAGCATTTTCAGCGAAATAGTGCCATATGGGACGATATAGTCACCCAGAGCACGGGGAAAGTGGGTCCTAGGGTAAAGGAGGTGCTCGAAGCTTGAATAGGAGCCCAACCACGCCAAAAGCGGACTTCGGATCACACCTTTTTTACATTTTGAATTTTTCCATTTAAACCATTAAAAAATGGCCTAAAGAATGGAAAAATTTATTTTTTCTCGGAATCATACGAAACTCTAGGGGGACCTAGTACATGTCCATACGACTCAAAAACAATTCTTAACACGCTTATATACATTGACACATGAAATTTAATAACCTCCTAAGGCCTAACCACCAAGACAAAAATTCCAGCTTTTGGAGCGGTGAAAAACTCAAAAATCATACATCGCTTATTCAGCATTGCATAATTGACAAGAAAAAGAACACCTTGGAATAATTAGATTGATAGCCAATCCCTTTACAAAAAGTTTGTCGGGTTAGAGCATTTATTACAACGCCCCCAAGGGGTATGAACATGCATTTTATTAGAAAAAAACGGACCACAACTGGTCCTGATGTAACCACGAAACTTTTGTGCACTGAAAACGAACAATTGACTTGTTGAATACTCTGGCAGCTCACTGGAAATCCCCTAAGTGCAACTTTAGGTGATAACAGAGCTAGAAAGCCCAGGCGCTCGTGGGGGTTGTCGTGGACTATGTCGTCCTCTAGAAATGCCTGGAAATTGATGTACTCTAGAAGAACTAGAAGAATGATGAGGTACTGGACTCTCATCAAGTCCTCTACCACTGCTATTGCTACCACTACCCATATATCTGGCTCCCTCTGACTGAGACTATGGCTGTGAAACAAAAACTGGTGGCTGTGCAATCGGTGGTTGTGCAACTGGTGGCTGTGCAATTGGTGTCTGTACAACTGGTGGCTCCAGTGGTGGCACAATCTCAAATGAGTCTAACCACTCAATGTCCCATGTCTCACTCTCCATGTTCTGTGTATCATCGTCTAACCAATCAGGGGTTGCCTCCATAATAGGTTCCTCAATCTCCACTCTCCATGCAGCAATGGTGTCAACTGTCAATGGCATCCAATGAAATGGCCTCCACCTCAAGTTTTTTCTCAAGCTGCTTCTCCCACAACCTGATATTGTAGGAGACGTACACTAGATCATTCAAGTGTTGGGTATCCAACCTGTATGATGACCATAAATATATCAAATTAGAATTTAGAATACATAAATTACCCATGGGACATAACTTATAAGTTATAATGAATTCAGAATTTAATTTCAAATTGTCAAACCTATTGCGCTTCTTGGTGTGTATTTTTTCAAATACACTCCAATTGTGCTCACAACCATAAGAACTACATGTTTGGCTAAGGATCCAAACAACAAGCTTTTGGAGATGGGGTACTTGTCTACCATAGGTTTCCCACCAAGTATCTACAATGAATTGGAGAAACATAAGAGAAGACATTGAAAATCTGAAATTTAAAACAAAGAAAGTAATGAAATTAAAGTTTGAAACAAGGTGAAACTTACTTGGCATTATGTTCTTCCTATCATTAATAGCCATATCAAAGCCAAATGTTTCCATGGCCCTCCTATAGACTTCCAACTCTTTGGAAATCTTTGAACGGCCAGTTGCACTTGGCACCATCCTCTGGACACACTCCAAGAACCCATCCATTACCTCTGCATCAAAGTTGAAGCCACAGGAGTAAGAGAATGCGGGGTTGAAAATAGGCCTGTAGCATGAATGGGGCGATGAAGTATTTTGTTCCATCGCTGATCAATCACCTCCCATATCAATTATTGTTTCACTTGCCCCTCATAGTAGGCATGAATGGCCTCTTTGCCCCTATCCATGGCCTCATACAAGTAGCCCATTGCGGGCTTGTCTTCATCAACCAAGCGTAGAACCCTTACCAAAGGTTCACATATAGTACACACCTCCTTCACCCCATCCCAGAAGCTCTCCTAGTATGACACTAGCCTGAATATGTCATGTCCCTCCGGTTTAGTGCTAATTGATAAAGCACGCCACTCAGCTAAAAGGAACATAGTCTGCAAGTCCCACATAGAAGTAAGGAGAGACTGAAGAAAGATAAAACAAGTGGCAAAGCGAGTGATGGCAGGACGAACCAGCTCCCTATCATGACTGAACTTCCTCATCAAGCTAAGAACATAAGCATGATTGTATATAAATTTGGTGATGCTTCTTGTTGAATTAATGACATCCTTGATAAACTGGATCTTCCCCATATCCTCTAAGATCAAGTCAATACAATGTGCTGCACAAGGTGTCCAAAACAAAGTAGGATGCCTGTCCATAAGCATCCTACCAGTGTCCGTTGCTACTTGGACAACATGCTATGGACCTATCTCTTGGATGAACTCATCCAACAACTGACATAGTAATGTTGCATCTTTGACCTATGCAGATGCATCCACGGATTTTACAAACATTATGCCTCTGGGACAATGAACCAAGAACTTGAGAAGGGTCCTACCCTTTGTATCACTCCAACCATCTGACATTATGGTGCATATTGTGGCCTCCCATGAACCTCGAAGCTTCTCCAACCTAGAAGTACAATCAGCTTTTTCATCATATAGGATGGGCCCTCTCAACTCCTCATAAGTGGGGCGCTTATATCTCAACCCAACAATAGCAATAGCTTCAAACATAGGCACATAGAATGGGTTCCTCGCAAAGTGGAATGGAATATCACTCCACAAAAGGCATCGACCCACAAGTTTATCTGCTTCCTTTTTCTCTTTTATCTTGTACATTGACTTTATACTTGGTTGTCCACTAGGATCAAATCTCAACAAAAGGTTAGAAATAGAATGTGTCGTTGAAGACATGGCGAAAGATGAGGATAAGGTCTCATTCCCCACTCCCCCTGCATGTCTGGCTGTCCCGAATCCTAATGCTGCTCTCATTCCAAGTTCCTGCCTCAAAGCTTCCCTTTCACCTTTCCTCTTGCCAATACCTTCAATTGCAAGTTTGGCCCTATGAGCTATTTCAGTAGTGGAGTTTTTGAAAATATCCACCTCATGCCCTGCAAGTTGTGCGAGGTGGTATTTGAGCTTACTTATAAGTTATCCCCATCGTCATCTCCTTCCCACACATATTGCATCTAAGCTTTTGCCGATTATGTGGATCAACGAGGTCTGCATACTCCTAGAATGGATCCAAAGTCTTTGGCATGTTTGTAGCTTTGCAATATGGAAATTGGAGGGCCAAGTAGTAAAGCCAATATGGTAAATTTGGGCACACGTGGAGGGCCTAGTAACGCCAATGCAGTTGTTGTAACTGTAAATAAGAAGTCAAACAAGATAATAACTTATGTCACATTGTTTGGGTTCGAGTTCGGGTTGACAGGGTTGAAGTTAGATTCAAATTTGAATTTTCCAAAAAAATTCCTCATTAAATTCAGCAATATAAATATTTTATAAATTAACTTATCAAATATAATTTAATATTACATTTATTTATTTTTTCCTCGGAAAAAAAAACGTAACTTTATTTAATTAAACAAAATTACATTCTGTAGATACACTAAAAAGTGTATTTTTTGAAAGTGTAATACAAGTAAATACTACGTGACTAAAACGAGTTCGTCACCTTACAAAAATAAGTTTCAAGTCAATTAGACCATTACAAGACAACCTTTAGAATAGGCATAAAAACTGATGAGGCAAATAATCAAGAGTCTGAAGCACAATCTCCATCCGAGGGAGAGATGAAGGGCTGTAATATATACACAAAATAGAACAGTTTGCATAATGCTGAGTGCAACCCACTTAGCCAATAAGTTGCTGAAATAAACCTGTAACATATCAGATACAGTAGAAGATGCATATAAAACCAAAAAACATGAACACCCCTGCTCATTCTATGAAAGGCCGATGGTAGAACTCCTGTATAATGTCCCCACGATGTTCACTGATCAACCATTGTCCCAAGGCCAGCTGAAGTCTCGCCTTCGAAGCAACATCCGCCTTTACATTGTTTTCCCTGTAAATATGTTGACATGAGAAAAGAGTAAATGTGGATAGGATATCTCTAATAGACCAAAGGATATTTTCCAATCTAAGTATCCTGCACTGTTGTGACCCTTTAATCCAATTGATGACATTCATGGAATCACCCATGAAATTGATAATTCTGCAACCTTTCTTTGCTGCAAAAATCAAGAGGAGTTTAAGGTTCATAAGTTCAGCGTAATTGTTACTTCCTTCCCCTAACCCAGCCACAATTTCAAAAAATTGAGTGTTTGAAACATACAGAAAAGCCCCACCACCACAAACATTATTTTGTGCCGCTCCATCGAAAAAACCCCAGGGGTTCGATTTGTCCACTTCAATCTCCATCCGCTCCCGTTGTCTAGCAGCACAAATATGATGAGGGAAAGCCATCAGAAAACCACAAGCTGTACTAGCTACAATTGTAGGAACATGGGCCCGCTCAGTGAAAATCAGGTTGTTTCGAGCCAGCCAAACCCCCCAGAGCACCAGCAATGGTAGAGCAAGGAAATGACCCTGCCTCTTTTCCCAATACCAGATTGTCCAGGCCTAAGAAATAGAAGGACCTACCCGACCACAAGGTTCCCCCACCAAATGCGAGCACTCCTTCCAGACATCATTTATGAAAGGGCATTGAAGAAAAAGATGACCGATGGTTTCCTCTGCCCCTTTACAAAGCGAACACCATCCTGGCCCCTGGAAGCATCTTTTTTGCAAATTATCCCAAGTGGGGACCTTATTCTCCAACACACACCAGAAAAAAAGATGAGACTTTGGAGAGCTTTTAATCTTCCACAATTTTTGCCACCACCAGTTCGGTGCCCTATGAAGTCCATCAACGCTCAATTGTAAGTATCCACCTTTTGGTGTATAGTGCCCACTGGGGTCAGCCTCCCAAAACAACTTGTCCTCCCTATACCTTAAAAGAATGAGAGCCCGATTCAACTCTTCCAAATACCGCTCAACAATCCCAGCATCAACACTGAGCAGCATTAAGACCTATCACGTTAATTGGAATCCAAGATTGAAACCAGTGAAGCCTTTGTATTGGGGCAACAAGATGGTGAAGAAAGAAGAAACCTCTCTCATTCAACGCAGCAATAGTATGTGCAGGGAGAAGATGCTGCTAGTGGCTTCCAGACCAGGGATCCACTCCAATCCTTACATGTCTACCCTTACCGACATTCCAAGAAAGGTGAGCCTCAATGACTGAAAAGGATCTGACCACAACCTTCCAAATTAATGAGCCCCCAGAATGTGATTTAACGGGACTACGGATCCATTCTTCCAGCGAATCCGGCGCAATATATTTATGAGTTATAACCTGGGTCCAAAGACTGGTAGTATTGATAAGACTCCATCCACCTTTAGCAACCAAAGCTTGTGCGAATAGGAAGATATTCTTGAAACCCCACCCCCCCATGCTTTTGGGTGTCGTAATCCTTTCCCACCGAACCCACGGTCTTACCTGATGTACCTATTTTCCACTCCAAAGGAACCTAAAACAAATACGTCTAGCTGATTCTAGAATGCTCGTAGGGATCCAGGCCAAAGCCATCCAGTGGACCAGAATAGCCTTTAGTACTGCTTTAACCAGTACAAGCCTGCCTGCACGAGACAACCACTTATGACTCCAAACTTTCAGCCGTTTTTCCAATTTCTCGATAAGCTAGTGCCAGTCCATCTTACGGTAGTCATCTGGTTTAAGAGCGAAACCCAAGTATTTTAAGCCCGCATCTATGTCAATCTGAATGTAGGGAAAAATCCTGGCAAGTGAGTGGGTTTCATCCACTGATAGCATATGAGTGGTTACCGTTGATTTACCTGCATTAATCTCCATGCCTGTAGCTTTTGAGAAAAGGCCAATAATGTCAGAGAGGATTTGAATATCCCTGAGTGAACCAAAGCAAAAGATTAGCACATCGTCCACAAAAAGTAGATGAGTAATCGACAATAGTGGAGAAATTTGGATTCCTTTGAACAATCCAAGATCTTTTGCATTCTTGAGAGCACGACTAAGTCCTTCAGCCACCAACAAAAAAAGCAGAGGGGATAGTGGGCACCCCTGACGAAGACCCCTCTCCGAGTGAAAGAAAGGCGAGGCCACACCATTAATCAGGACCGAGAAAGATACAGTGGTAATGCAGCTCATTACCCATCTGATGAAACCAATACAAAACCCCAAATGTGTCAACAACATTCGAATAAAAAACCAACTGACTTTATCATAAGCCTTAGACAAATCAATCTTGAGGACAACCCCTTTAATTTTCTTAGTCTTCATACTGTGTAGACCCTCCTGGGCCAATCCAACTGCCTCATGAATCTGTCTTCCTTCAAGAAAACCAAATTGTTTTTCGGAAATATGCTGAGACAGGATAGCCTTAAGTCTGCATGCAATGATCTTTGTAACCACTTTGTAGACACAGTTGCACAATGAAATAGGTCTGAAATCATTAAGGGTGGAAGGGCTGTCAACTTTGGGGATTAAGGCTATGAAAGTGGTGTTAAAAATAGCCGACAATCTCCTCGATATCTTGGTATCCTCCACAACGCATAACAAGTCCCCCCCAATGAGATCATATAAGCCCAAAAAGAACTCAATAGTCCATCCATCAGGACCTGGACTCTTATCCTTCTAAAAGCTGTGTAAAACGGTCTTTAATTCCTCCTCAGATACCATTTCCATGAGCATGTGGTTGTCTTCATCATCAATGAAGCTGGGAAACAATTGGGCCACCCTAATAACCTCGGCAATATTAACCTGAGGAGGAGCCTTGAAAAGGTTTTTGAAGTGAGAAACCTCTAAGCGAGCCTTTTCATCAAAATTTGTCTGAGCAACACCGTGAGCATCCAGTAAGCTCCAGATGGTGTTTGAAGACTTCCTCCTCCTCGCATAAGCATGGAAGAATTTGGTGTTATCATCCCCATTTTCCAGCCAGATGGCTCTTGCTCTTCAGTCTCCATGTCTCCTCCTTGTCTTGTAGTAACATCTTCCTTCTCCCTTCCAATGCAGTAAAAACCTCCTTTGATTCCACAGTCAACATACCCCCCCCTTCAGCATCCGAAATCCTCGAGATCTCGCTCTCAACAAATTTCAGTTCTTGATCCTCCCGAAATCTCTTCCCCACTGTTACCACCTAAGTTGTACTTAGTGGTTTTTATCAAGTGAGCCCGGTGAACCGGACAGGGCTAACTTGTTCGGACTTCAAAAAGACCTTTGGAAGTA